>CAUYON010100274.1:0-52212 GCA_963573935.1 Arctocebus calabarensis | reverse complement strand
TCAACCTCCAATTCCTGGGCTAAAGCGAGTCTCCTGCCTCTGCCTCCCAAGTATCTAGGACTACAGGCACCCGCCACAACGCCCAGCTATTTTTGTTTGGGTTGCAGCCGTCATTGTTGGTTGGCGGGCCCAGGCTGGATTCGAACCCGCCAGCTCAGGTTTACATGGCTGGCGCCTTAGCCCGCTGAGCCACAGGCGCTGAGCCAAACAAACATTTCTGAACAAAAAAAAGGTAATGTTTTCTTTTGTACTACTATATTATGATGAGTACAATGTCACTAGGCAACACAAATTTTTTAGCTTTATCATAATCTTACAGGACCATCACTGTGTGGGATCCATTGTTTACTAAAACATTATTATGTGGCACATGACTGTGTTTTATTTTCATTGTAACACACATTTATTGGCTACTCCCTCATTCTGGCAGTCATGGAGATTAAAGTAATGGATATAACAGGTTCCACGTCCTTGAAATGTTCACCATCTAATGGGGAGATGGATATGTCAGCAAATGTGCATCGGAATGTCCCAGTTGACTTGACTTTGAACTGAATATTATTCAAGCATACTCGCAAAGTTAAACTTCTGAGGAGAAAACTATATACATTTTAAACTAGATAAAGGATGAAAAACATTGTTATGTTACACCTTTATTCCTAATACCTGCAAATAACAAATTAAAATACAGAAAAATATAAAAATAGCCCTAATTTTTGTTTAATTTTTTCATGAAGAAAAACCACTTCCCTTCTGGAACACAGATGTGGCCATTTCTATAACAGATTTATGATCTTTTTACGACCCATTAAAGTCATCGTACCTGACTATTCAGACTCAGGTGCCCAGGCAATGAGGACATGGGCCACTTATTCTGCCCAGTTGAACTGCTGTGAAAATAAATTGCATTATCAAGATTTTTTCTGCTGATTCTAAAAAAAGTTTGAAAACAGAAAGAAAAAGAAAGATTGAATGGTTAGATTTGAAGACTTGACTGATTAAATGAATTTTTTTCCTAAAAGTCTTGAAATCAAACATTAGTATAATGTCTAAAACTGTGGAGTAGCTGAAACTGGCCTGAGGACCTACTTTAGTAAAGGGTAAGTTTATCCATTGACAGATGAGAAAACTAAGATCCAGAAACTGCCAGGGATTTGTCTAAGGCCATGAGACAACAGAGTAGGCACAATCCATCCTTAGATTACCAAGAGTATTTTGAACAAACTAAGACCGTATCTTACTGAGAACTTTTAAATAACTGTAACAAATGACCAGTGGTCTCTAGCTTACCTTTATAAAAAGGGAATATTCATGTTAGTGTGTTTATTTTTGACTATGATGATTTTTGGTTTGTGTGTTTATTTTTCTTGCCATACAGTGATATGAATACCCCCTAGAGGGTGCTAAAAATGGCCATTTTTCCTGGAATGTTAAAATATTAGGAAAGGTCACACAGAGGCAGGCATAATCTACTTGTACCAACTACTCATCCATTCAACAAGAGAATTTATATGCCAGGCACTATTCCTGATAAAGGGAATGTAAGACTATGCAAGCGAATAGTGATGTGAAGATGACCATATAGACAATAATAAGAAATCAAGAAATAAAACTATGATCCTCTTCCCTAGGAACTTAAAGATATTCGGCAGGCATGTATGCCCTCTTGTTTTAGGCATGGACTCTCTTAGTCATTTAATAAATATTCACTGAGCACCTGAGCCATGCCATACATTGACTAAACCAAGGGTGCAGAGGATTTGAGGGGCCAGAGAAATGAAGCGTGAAGTTGAACACATATTCTTTGTTTAAAGGGCAAACCATACCCTAACTGCCTCATGGACTTCTAGTGAGCCAAATGCAAAATTAATATTAAGATTAACCACTCATTGGTTAGTTTAGTAAAAATAATATGCAAAATAAACAGGACATTAACTTGGGGGTAGAGAGGCAGAGCCAGTTACTGAGGTGAGATCAAGGAATGTGCTGAGATATCTCAATTGTTGTTTTACTTTGCTTGTGAAAGGAGTGTTGACAACTCACTGTCTTGGAATCATTTATTGATCTTTCATTACAAATGGTCTTTATAGTTTTGGTATAGGAATAAACTCAACAATGAATAAATATGTAAGAGTTATGCATCTGATTTGGGGGTTCAAAGAATTGAAGAGTGACTTAACTCTGCTGTTGAAGATCAAAACATGCATAATTATGAAAGCCCAGACCTCACATTTTTTTTCAAAAAGTGGAAATATATAATGTTCACCCAAGTGTTTAAAACAAGGAAAAATAGTCACATGCATACTTCTTCAAGAATAAAGAAATTTTCATGGCTTTCTTGCTCTCAGACATCTGCCTCCCCTCCCACTGGGGTTCCTTCTTCTGACTCACCTTTCTCATGGAACACACCAGCACAGCCTTTTTGCTGTGTAGTTCCAGTGAATTCTTCTGGGCAGACCCTCTGTGCCACCATTTAAAGTGCCAGGCTATGTTACTGGAGCAAAAGCGTTCATAAAAGTTTATTTTATCATCACCACTTAAAGGGCCTTAACATCCCCCTAGCAGCATTGTTTCCTGTGTATATGGAGCCTCACAGACTATGTGAACTGATGAAAATCCCTGATGAAATGTTTGGGCAAACAGCAGGGCTGGTAAGGAGGAGGAGAGTGCACCAATCAGAATGACCTCCCTGCCTGTGAAACTGTCTATACTCAAGTTCCCTTCATGGGGGCAGGGCATAAAACCTGATCATAAAATGCACAGCTAATGAAAGAAATAAGCCTTTTAGTAGGCCCAGCAGACCCAGCAAACAGCATGGGGTTGGTTCATTATCTTCTGCACCCATTATGTCTGGCGCTCATTTCCTCTCCCTGCTCCCTGCATGTCCTACTCAGCAGGGCTGAGCTCAACAACCTCAGGGAAGACTAGCTTTCACTTCCTCACAGAACGTGCTCACTGGGGGCTTCTGGAGGAGGGTATTTGTATCTATGCTGTGATATAATGAACTCCTGGTTTCATTATGATCTTTTCTCCCTCGAGTAGACTTTGCACTTCTTAAAATCAGAAATTGTGGCTTAGAAAACTGAATTCTCCACGATGACTCATAGCAGAGGTGTTCAATCTGTCATGGTTGAATGAATAAAGACAAACCCTTTCTAAGTGAATTGTCATCAATAAAATCCCAGGGTGCCATCAGTCCTCCCAGGGTATGACCTTGGCATGTTGGAATACGGTTAGTGGCAGATTATAGTGCAAGGAAACCAAAAAAATGATGAGGATCCTGCATGTAATCGCCATGATCCATGGAAAACTATACCCATTCATACCATCTAGTGAGATGGAGACAAGTACCAAACATTTGACTGTAGCAGAGAGGGGACTGTTCACCTCATAGGAGGCAAGAGGATCAAAATCCTTGGACTATGGCCCAGAACAACTGCATTTGAAAGAACTGAGTGTGGAAAAGATGGCACCAGATCAGCACACAGGACTGCAGTTGTCCTCAGGGATGAAGATGAGTTCTAGAGCCACATCTTGATCTGCAGACAAGAGATTGATCGGCCTTTGTGCTCCAACCATGGACAGTCTTTTTTTTTTTTTTGTCCAAACATCTAGCCTCCTCCTAGGTTATGGATGTTAGGAGGAAGAATGAGTACAGGTTTTTCAAGTGGACCTCTGCGGGTGTATTTTTTCAAAATCTGGTATGTGTTGCATCTTTGCAGTGAATTGTTTTCAAAATTCAACCTGGCTTGACTTTTTCCAACATTCTTTGGAACAAGTTTGTTTTATAAATGCTGCAAGTAGACAAGAGGCAATGATGAAATAAGTTAAATATGGTAAATTAAGTTGCACATTTAAGACAACAAAAGGATGTGAACATTAACTATTTCAACTGAAAGATAGTCCAGGGAATGACAAAGTGTATTTGTATAAAATTATACAAGTTAATCAGATGCCTTTTTTACTCGGTCATAAAACATTTGTTAGTACTGCTTTGTCCCTGTTTTAGTTTGTGACTCTGAAGGTCTGCTTCTCGTCTTTCTATTTCTCCCTGTCTAAACTCCCTCCACCTTTCAGGTGTCACCACAGAAACTTTGAACTGGTCTTTATCTCCTCTTTGCCTCCACTTCCCAATTCTCCACAAAGCATCCAGAAAGAATTTCATAAATATATATCAAATTATGTCATTCTTTGCTTAAGTCATTTTGTGAATTCCCATTGCATTTTCTTTTTATTTCTTTTTATTTTAGGTTAATGTGAGGGTACAAGCAATCAGGTCACAATATTTGAATTTGTTAGGTAGAGTCCCTATTGTGGTTGTGCCCCACACTCAAATGTTGTGCCATACACCCCTACACTGTGCCCATTAAGTTGGAGCCCCCCTAAAACTCTGTCCTTCCTCATCCCCTCGCCCCACAACTTGAATTCAGTTGAAATTTACTATGTGAGAGCATCTTAAATTGTCTACTGGCTTTGTATTAGTGCTGAGTGCAAGGATATTTGCTTTTCCATTCTTGAGATACTTTACTTAAGGAGAATGTGCTTCAACTCCATTAGGTTACTACAAAAGATACAAAGTCACCGTCTTTTTTATGTTTGAATAGTATTCCATGGTATATATATGTCACTGTTTGTTAAACCATTCCTGAGCTGATGGGCATTTCGGTTGTTTCCACATTGAGCTGTGATAAACAATCTAAAGCAAATGTCCCTATTTGTTAAAATGATTTTTTGTCTTCTGGGTAGAGGTGTATTAGTGGGATTGCAGGGTCAAATGAGGAGTCTAATTTGAGTTCTGTGAGATTTCTCCAAATATCTTTCCAAGGAGGCTGTATTAGTTTGCAGTCCCTAAAGCAGTACAAAAGAGTTTCACTTTCCCTACATTCATGCCAGCATCTGCAACTTTGGGACTTTGTGATGTGGGTTAATCTTACCCCAGTGAGGTGATATCTCAGGGTGTTTTTGATTTACATTTTTCTAATGATTAGGGATGATGAGCATTCTTTTTGTTTGTTAGCTATTCGTCTATTTTCCTCAGAGAAGATTCCGTTCATGTCTCTTGCCCAGCGATAGATGGGATTGTTTGCTCTATTTTGTTGTTTGAATCCTCTATAAATCCTAGTTACCAATGCTTTGTCAGATTCATAATATGCCAGTATCTTTTCCCATTCTGAAGGTTGTCTATTTGCTTTGGTTGTTGTGTCCTTAACTGCGCAGAAGATTTTCAGTTTAATGAAGTCCCCTTTGCTTATTTTTTTGTTGTTTCAATTGCCAGTAACGTCTTCTTCATAAAATCTTTCTTGAGGCTGACTTCCTCAAAAGTTTTTCTCTCACTTTCTTGGAGGATTTTTATCATTTTATGCTTTATATTTAAATCTTTTTTCTTAATTCTTTTAAAGCTTTTAAATCATTTATCTTTCTGTATGTGGTGAAAGGTGCAGGTCCAGTTTCAATCTTGTACATAAGGTTATCCAGTTTTCCTAGCACCATTTATTGAAAGGTAATATTTTCCCCCAGTGTATGCTTTTGTTTGGTTTATCAAAGATCAGATGACTATAAGAGATTGGTTTCATCTCTTGGTTTTCTATCATTCTAAATATCTATGTCTCTGCTTTTGTGACAATACCATGCTGTTTTTATAACTATAGACTTATAATATAGCCTAAAGTGTGGTAGAGTGATGCCTCTGGCTTTATTTTTATTACTAAAAATTATGTTAGATATACAGAGTTTTTTCTGGTTCTTCAAAATACGCAGTTGGTGTTTTAATGGGGATTGCATTGAATCTGTAGATTGTTTTGTGTAGTATAGACATTTTAACAATGTTGATTCTTCCCAGCCATGAGCATGGCATGTCCTTTCATTTGTTAATATCTTCAGTTATTTCCATTCTTAGGGTTTCATAATTTTCTTGCTAGAGGTCCTTAACCTCCTTTGTTAGGTGTGTTCTTAGGTACTTTATTTTCTTTGAAGCTACTTTGAAGGGAATTGTGTCTTTGTTTAGCTTCTCATTTGGTCTGTACAATGGTTACTTTCTACTGCATCTTTAGTTCCTTGATTGACTCCTTCATTTCCTTAAGCTCTGTCTTTCTGTATTCTTCATATCTTTCATCACGTTTTAGTTCTGTTTTTCCACTTTTGCATTAATTCCCTTTATTGCCTTTGCCATCTAGATTTTAAATTCCCTTTCTGTCAATTCTAGTAATGCTTTGTAAGTTGAGTCCCTCTGTGGTCGCTACCTTGTGGTTCTTTGGGGCAAGAGAGGGTTCTGTTTTTGTTTTCCATGTTGTCAGAATTTTTCTGTGGGTTCTCCCTCATGTATGTTTTCTTCTTGTTTACTTCCTTCCCCTACTTTTTCCTTCTGACTACCTCTTTTGCTTTAAATTGCTTTGTCTCATAGCTTAGATATTGAAGTGGCCTTTTGGTAGAAGGCCACAATGAAGAAAAGGGTAAAGAGGGCATAGGGAGAAAGAAGAAAAAAAGAAAAACAAAGAAAAAGAAGGTGATGAAAGAAGTGAAAAGAAAAGGAACAATGGTAATAGTGTTATTCACTAAAGTGCAATGTCCACACCTGGAATTCTGGGACTTTGGGGGGCCAGGTTTGGTGAGTCCTTCAAAGTCAGGAGCTCCCTGCTAGCCTGGGAAAAAGCAAGATCCCACCTACACTAAATATGGAAAGAGAAAAACAAATAAAAAAATTAAAAATTCAGCAATATGCTACAGTTAGGGCATGCCAATAGTGACGTTATTTCCAAAGGCCAAAGCTAGGACATCCTAGATGTGAGTTCATGACCTCTTTGAGAGAGACCAATGCTGTGACCCCCCCCCAGCACTCAGAGAAAAGAAAAAAAATATATATATATAAAGAAAATTAAAAATACAATTGTAGAAGATAAAGAAAAAAAAGGATATCTTAGCTGTTGTATGAGAAACTTCTGTGGAAAAGTTGAGGAAAGTAGAAAAATTTCTACCAAAAGAGAAAAAAAAGTAGAGAAATAAAAAAGAAGAGAGAATAAAAGGGGCTGAAAAACAGTAACAAAAATGAAAGAGATCTGGCTATAGAAGAACACAAAAATTAAAAATTAAAAATACAACCAAAGATAAAAATTAATAAAAGATATTAATATTAATAAAAAATATATATATACACACATATATGTGTGTGTATGTGTATGTGTATGTGTGTGTGTGTGTGTGTGTGTATAGCCTGGACACTAGGTGATGCCATGGTGTTATGAAATGGAGAGCATACACTGTTTTGCTGAGGAAAATTAGGGCTGGAAGCCACTCTCTAGTTGCAGGGCAGATCTTCCTGACTTATTTGCCCTCAATCAGGGCCTGCTTGCTTCATTTGCATTCAGTCCCTGAGGCATTGGGGTCCAAAAGCTCTCACCAGACTACTTAGCAGGCATGTCACACAGTGCCCCCTGACAACAGTTCCCTAGGCCACTCAACTCACCCCAAGTGAACTCAGCCATGCACTGGACTCTATGGACTATTTCTCCCACATGGCTTTCCCACAATGGTGGTGCCCAACTAGTGGGTTATCTACCCCTCCCAGTATTCAATCCCAGCTGCAGGATACTGCTGGAGTTCACTCAATCAATTAAGCCTTCCAAAGGGAGCTCCAGTGAGCAATCCTGCTCAAATCCAGAAAACTGTAGAACAGCTCCTTCCTATCCCCAGGCAGGGATAGGGATCCATAGGCAGGCTGGGCAGCTTGGCCTCACCTGTTCCCAAGCACTCATCCTCTGTGCCAGTTTTCCTCAGTTCCAGACCTCCTTGCTGGCTCCTGTAGTCCACTTCAGCTTCATTGTGCCTCCTAGGTGATATCCTTGAGTAGCTTCCCCAGTCAAATGTAGTTAGAGTTTTCTTTTCCCTGCTTTATCACCAGTGGCTAGCAAGGAAATGTTTTTAGTCTGCCATCCTACTCCATCCCCCCATTGCATTTTAAGGGCAATGTGAAGTCCATAGCATGATGTAACAAGTTATGTTAGTAAGATAGAACAGAAAATACTATTCTTTCAGAAATGTAATTATGGTGGTAGCAAGGGCAATGGGTTGAGGAAAGTGAGGAGGAGGGACAGGTCTGGCAATGAACAGATGAGCCCTTTGGCATATGTCACCTAGAGTGGGAGCTGTGGTATGGAAACCAAGAAGCAATGGTTGCACTAGGCATCAAAATTGGTTGACCAATCAGGCAATGAAAATGAGAAGATGGGAAAATTAGAGGATAATTTTGAGAGTTCTGACTTAAAATAATGTCATTGGTTACAATAGGAAATACAGAGATGGAGCGTGTTGCACAGAGCTCAGAAGAGGGAAGAAAAAGATAAGAGAGATGTGGACGTTATTTACTAACAAACACCTGGGACCACTTTCTGTATGCCAGGTACAACTTCCTCTAGTTAGGCAGGGTGTCCAACCTTTTTTTCCTCTTTTTTTTCCATTGGAAGAATCAGAGTTGTCTCAGGCCATACCGTGAATACACAAACATCAATGAAACCTGATTAGAAAAAAAAAGAGGGCGAAAGTTCTGCACATACTTTTCCTGATATTGGACACCAGAAATAAGCAAAACAAAAAACCCCAAAAAACCCACAAAAAAAATCCTCATTAAATCAGCATGCAACCTGTGGGTTGCAGGTGGGACACCCCTCACTTAGCAAATGTTAACTTATTGAAAATTCCTAATAGCTTTCCAAGGTAGCTGCCAATTACCAACCAATTTACAGATGAGAAAAATGAGGTACAGAGATGATATGGATCTTATCCTGGAGTCCACAGTCTGTAACTGCTGGATCTGAGGCTGGAACCCATTTGTGCTGGCTCTGGCATCTATGCTGGCAATGATGCTATGGCATGGCCTTTCAACCTACTGGAAAGGCCCCCTGTGTGTGGGTGTTAGCTGAGAAAGATCATTACAGAGGCTTAGATAAACTGTGAGAAATGACTGAGGTGAAATCTTAGAAAGTTCCAGAGCTTGGACTGAAACCCACCCAATTCCAGAGTCTTTCTGCTGCTGTACAGAATTGAACTTCAAAAAAGAAATAACATCTATGAATGCTAGATATAACTTTAGAGTTTTGTCGATTTTAAAGGTAACATTCACAGTTGTGTGAGGAAACAGGTTAGCAATGAGCTGGGGGACAGTCTTTGCTGTGATTGTCCTGTTCCTGCCACAGAGCATGGCAGTGTGTCTGTTTAGTGAGTGGAAGGGAACAGTGGAAGGGAACAGTGGCCACCTGACCTATGGGATCACAAGCTGAAGTGTTAGGTTTTGCTATTATGTATATTCAGTGTCTCTTGCCAATAGAGATCATGATATGTGATTTTTATTTTTTAATTTATAATTGCAGCAAAATACACATAAGAGAAAATTTATCATCATAACTATTTTTAAGGGTTAACCATTCAGTGTTATTAAGCACATTTACATTGTGTGCAGCCATCATTGCCATCCATGTCCGGTAGTGCTCATCTTCCCCAAATGACTCTAACCAGTAAACACCAACTCCCCATTATTCTCCATCCCCAGTCTCCAGCAAACACCATCTATAAGAATTTGGTGATCTTTCTTTTTAATCAGATACTTTCTTTTTGAAACTCATGGGGTGGTTTCAAACTTTAGCATATAAATGAATCTCTCCTAACCAAAAAATGAATTTTTTCCAATAGAAAAAACAAAAACATGGCTTTTTGATGGTATTCTTTCTATCTTCTTATCCCTATACTGACTGCCCACCCCCATAACTGTCCTGCAGAGATTATGGTTAAGGAGAATGTGCTCCAATATGAAATTCCTTATATATTGAAGAATTGGAAAATGAAGAGAGTTGTAATACATGAAACACTGCAAAAGTTTTGAGACAGATTTTGTTATGGTCCATTGTTTCCATCCACTCAGATTTTATATTTCTTAATTTTTGTGTATCTCAAAACTTTGGTAATGACCCGTATATGGCTTCCCTATGAAAAGCTCTTTTCATTCACTTAACTCAAAGATACCCTTACTAGTAATGGCTCTGATGTTAGAAACTTTTGCATTTTCTAAGTACCATGGAAATTCAAGATCTTTTTCTTAATAAGAAAAATCTTTTCCTCTGTAGTATTTTGCTCAGACTAGGTCTATGTTAGTCATTTCAAAGGAAGGAGTGGAAGTTGGAGATCTGGATACACAGAATCTGTATACATGATAACGGAATGTGCTTAGGGAACACAGGACACAGATGGGAACTAGTCAGATGCAAGATTAAACTGCAGGTCTGCCATTTAGCTGTGGGTTGCACTTGAGCAAATGGGTTTATCTTCCTGAGCTATAATTTCCTTACCTGCTAAATGGGAATAAAATACTGCCTTCACAGGCTTACATGAAGAACAGATGGGATAGTACATGGAAAAGCCTGGATACTTGGTGAACGTTGCTTAAGTACTATTTTTCCTTGGTTGGATTTCTAGCATGGAACATTTTTTTCTTCAAATTCTGATCCATTTCCTGATCCATTACATAGACATGCCCCAAGATAAGATAATATCTCATAGTACAATTGTTTTAACAATATTAACTGAATTCAATCCAAAGCATATTTTTTCTTTTACCCTGAAATCCCACATTAAGAGCATGTTACTCTATCTCAGGAACCTGCCACAAGCTGACTGGCCAAGCAGTTTGTGGTGCACAGCATGCTTTAGAGCAGCAGCTGGCACATTGAAAGCAGTGATGCTCCGCAGGTGAGAAGAGTTTCACAGACAGCTGCTGGACACCCAAGGCAGGCTGGACTGGGGGCTGATGACACCCACATTCAGACCTCCTCTATGTTTTTTGTCATAAGTTGAAACTCCTCTTAATATTAAAAATCACATCAAAAGTACTTAATACTGTTCCAGGAAATAAGGAGTTTAAGGAATTATACAGAAGACTCAAGTATTTTCTACTTTCTACTTGACTTTAATTCCAATCATTGTTGGGTTATACCAAACTGAATTAATTTAACCCAAGTGTAAGCTCTGAACAAATGTAACCAGGCCTAGGAGCTCATACACCAATATCATTCCTATAAATGGCCCATTCTGTAAGGGTTTTTGTTTTGTCTCATAAACTCGTAGATGATCACTTAGACTCCTGTGGTCACCTTCAAAGTACTGCCCTTGGCCAAGTGGTAACCATTGTCATATTCAGCAGTGAGATATATAAGATGAGTTTGCAAACTTAATTGACAGATCTCTTATGACAACAGCTATGATGGCCATTCCAGAAAAGGAGTTCCAACATTGCTTTGCAGAGTGGACTAGATATTGGCGTCAGTGCATAGCTTCCCAAGGTGAACTTTGAAGGTGCAATATGCCTCATTCAACAATGAAGTATGCCGCACTTTTTCTAGGGTAAGTTCACAAACTTAATTGTCCAACATTATTATGTTTGTGTGTGTATCTATATACACACACAAAAGTGCACATACATACATACATATGTATATATGCACCCGTATATATGCAAATATATGTGTGACTGGATTTCCTGGTCCTTTGTCTATTGTGTTCTTATGTTCATTAAAAAGTTAGTGTTTTTCCATCTTCCTTCTTCCCTTTGCCCTTGATTGCTAAACTTGCTATCCACATGCATCCCACACTTTCAAACCCTGCAGAACCTGGTGTCTCTGTCATTTATGCGTCTGAGGAGAAGGGAGGGAATAACTGTGTTGTGAAGGTATGTAGTAATAATAACAGACTCTGAGAATATTTTCTCTACCTGGTTCTCTAGGAATCAAGTGGCTGTGTCTGATGTTGTCTTCCTGGCAATTGCACCATCTCATCCTCGTGACAGCTGGGGCTCACATTCATAACCCAGTGGAATCTGGGCTCCTAACTCCACCACAGCTTCTGAGAACAAGATTAAGAGCCCCTTGCTATTCTTGCTCCGAGGTTACTATGCCTGCCCCAGTGTTACTGTACTGGACTATGTTACTGCCCCATTATTACTGTACATATTTGCCTATTACCATTCTTGCCCAATGCCACTATACTTGTTCCAATGTTACTGAACTTACCCTGTTGTCACTGTACTTGTGTGGCTTTGTGTTATCCCAGGTGGTAAACAGCACCCCTTGCTTCCCTTATCTAGATGGAACCCCAGTGTCCACTTTCAGTACACTATTTAATAATGGCTAACTTAATAATTGTTTTCACATTTTCATACTCAAGATTTTATGATCGGATCACAGCTGATTCCTCTTTCTGTACTAAGAATTAATCCTGACTTTACTACTAATCATCTGTATAAACTTGTATGCTTTTTAACCTCTCCAAGGCTCATTCTCTTCATCTGTACAAGGAGCAAGTTCGATTAGATGATATCTATTGTGCCACTGGCTCTAAAATTGTATGTTTGTAATTGTTTAGTACCTGCATCCCTGCGGCAAGCTAAGCAGCATTGGACACCATGCAGGACCATCTCAGCTGATGGCCTCATGACCCTGCACTCCTCTCTCCATAGAATCTTCAGCCCACAGTGTCCCACGGGTCTCTCTGCTTGAATCCTTTCTTTCCCTTCTCAAAGGCTAATTTTACCAACTTCATTATCTGTCAATTTTCCTTAAAATAATCTACTGTTTCTATGGGAATCTCAGTCGTACCACCAAAAGTTAAGCTCAAACAAAATAATAAACATGCAAGAAAAGTAACAGAAATTTGAAAATGAAGAATAGCAAGGGATATTAGCCCAAATATTTAATGGGAGGACATTATTAAGCTATAGAATTAAGGAAATTTAATATTAGTGCGGAAATGTGATGTTAAGTCAGTGTATGGATCAAAATACAAAGCCCAGAACATAGGGAACTTATAACATTGAAACTTCAGATTGGTGGGTAAACTATCAAACACCTGTCTACTCATTGAGAATACGATGAAGCTGTACTGCTGATACCTCATAGAAAACTAAATCCCAGGTGAAGCAAAGATGCACATGTACTTAAAAATCATAAACATCTAAGAGTATAGAATATATTTCTAAAACATCTTATCCATACATAGTCAATTTCTAAGAATGGCATGAAATCTAGAACCCATAAAGGAAAAGTTAGACAAAGTTCACTATAAGAATTTAAAAATGTCTATGTGAAAAAAAATCAAAAACAAAGTCAAAATCCAAATAACAGAAGCTAATTTTATTAAGAAAGATCTCTTACAAATAAATATTAAGAAATCTAATCATCATAGAGAAATGAGCAAAGCCCAATCACAGAAAAATGATACACCGTATATGGATGACCAATAAACAGATGGCGAGGAGGAAGCAGGCTGCTGGCCTCGGTTTTCATCTCAGTTCTTCTGTTTTCAACTGTGTGACCTTACACAGCCCACTAACCCATCTGGGTTTTGGTTTCTTCAAATGCGTTTGAAGAGAATTATAATGCTATGCACTCTTTGTGGTTATTGTGTTAATTAAATGAGTCAGTATTTGTTAGAGACCCAGCTCAGTGTCTGGAGCATAGAAAGCTCAACACAAAGGTATAGTTTTTGTTAATTGCTAAATATAAATAATATTTATGGTATTCTGAATACAATAGCAAGAAGGTAATTTGTTGAGTAAAAGTCAGAAATGTTTCTCACTATTGTTAAGTGCTTTTCTACTCTTTGGCCATTTTTTCCACATTGATGAGCTCATTCTACAGATTTACTCACACAAATGTGTAGAGTCCTATATACAAAGCTGCTGTGTATGATTTTTTTTTTTGAATGTTGCCCTGGGTAGAGTGCTGTCGCATCACAGCTCACAGTAACCTCAAATTCTTGGATTGAAGCAATCCTCTTGCATCAGCCTCCCAATTAGCTGGGACTTCAGGCATGTGACACCACACCTGGTTAATTTTTCTATTTTTAGAAGAAACTTGCTCTTGCTCTTGCTCAGGCTAGACTTGAACTCCTGAGCTCAAACAATTCACCCGTCTCAGCCTCCCAGAGTGCTAGGATTACCACATTTATGATTTTTAACATAAAAATTATCGAAAAAAAATCAAAATTTCCATCAATGAGGGACTGGGAAATAGATAAATTTTGTTATGTTAAGGAATGATGTGTAGTCATTTTGAAAAGTGAGGTGGTTCTGTATTTACTGAAATAATAAGATAATTGTATTGTTTAGGAAAAGAGTTACAGAATAAAAATATGGTTTTTGTGTGTGTGCATGGATGTGAGCTCATTCTGTGAGCTGAATATTTGTGTTTCCCAAATCCAATGAGGGTATTAGGAGGTGGGGCCTTTGGGAGGTGATTGGGTCATGTGGGTCATGAGAATGGAGTTTCCATGATGGGATTAGTGCTCTTATAGGAAGAAATAAGAGAAAGCCGACCTCTCTATCTTCCTATGAGCACACGGCAAGATGGTATCCATCTGCAAACTAGGAAAAGAGCTCCCAAGGGGAACCAAATTGCCTAGCACCTTGATCTTGGACTTCCCAGGCTTTGAAACTATGGGGAATAAATTCCTGTTATTTATGCCACCCAAACCATGTTATTTTATTATAGCAGCTCCAGCTGCCTAAAGTATGTGTGTGTGTGTGTGAGCACTTGTGTGTTGCACATACATAAAAGAAAGGGTCTTCCCCAGCTCCCTGTATGAAATTGGCAGGGAGGGATCAGGGATAAGAAGGCTGGGGACACACAGCAAGTGCACCAGACATGTTGAGAAAAAGAACCATCAAGGAAATCCACACACCATCCTAAGAGAGACCCTTTATCCTCTTGGAGGTCTTCACTGACTAGTAATGATAATAATAATTACAATAATAACAAGTCTGTCCATAACATCCACAGCCTGCTAGGAATAAGCCCTTCATATGTATTAATTATTTCACATGGAATCCCTACAAAGACTTTCTTTGACCCCTCCTTCCCAGAGGAAGACACTGAGAAACCAAAAGATTAAGGAAGTTGCCCAAGCAACTTAGCAGGAAAGAGAAGAACCGAGATGTCACTCAGGCAAGTGGCTCCAGGGTCTGCCCTCTAATGAACTTGAACATAAAGTGACAGAGGACTTGTGCCCAATTCCTAGATCCCCTGAAGACTCACTGGGGAATAGTTTGCCTGATTAATAAAGCGAGAGCAGATATAAACATAATGTACAGCATATGCTACTAAATTGTATTTCTTCATATCCAATAAGCATTGATATTGTTCTGGGACATTATCTGGAAATTAAAACTTTTGGTTTCAGCCCCATTGTGATCCTCAGGAGAGCTTTACATAAGACAGAATCCTCTTCTCCTTCCCTAAGGGTGGTGTGGAGGGTCAGCCAGGACTGGGCATGTCTGTCCCTGAGGGTCCTAGGGAGACATTACCTGGCAACTCTCAGTCAGATGTCTCTGCTCTGTGGCAGCCCCAGGTGCCCTCACACGGCCACTGGCTGACTCCAAAATGTGGTGCTGGAGGAAGTTAAACACTGCAAAGATGCTTTGTTCACTGAGGCTCCTGGGGAGCGTGGCATTGACCGCACAAACCCTGACCTGGGCTAATTTTCTGGAAGCTCACACAGCTTCAGCCAAAGTCACTTCCACTAAAGTATACCCTGAATAGGTTCACACTTACCAGATTCTATCCCTAGTCTAGAATTTACCATTTTTAAAAGTAGTTCCATCATAAATCAATCATTAATAATTACTTATAGCCCTCTTGGTCCCTTGTAGTAAATTAGCAACTTAGCAGGGCACTTTCAATTTTTTTTTTCTTATTCTAAATAACTTTAAGCTACTGAGGTTAGCCCTACTTCACCTCCCAAAACACATCCTCTATCATTCAGAAAAAACTTAAGAATTATTTAGCTCAAGTAAATTATAAAACAATTTTTAGTCTTCAGTAGAAATGGCTAATCATATATTGATTTAAAAAAAATAGTGGGAACTTTGAGGACTGTTTCCAAATGTTATACATTTCCTATCTAACCAGTGCCAGTAACAATTGGTACCTAACTGTCAGTTTGATTTATTACATAAGTAATATTCTGCCCAGTGCTTTGTTTCCAGAACTCCCGTCTCTGAGTTACTCTTACACAGTTCAAAGAGAAAGTCGCTCAAAAGAACTGTTATTGTGCCTAAAGGGATTTACTGTAAGGAAAGCCAGAAGATGGCTGGCCAGAATTTTCTATGAAAAAAAAATGAGTGAATGTGTCTTGGCAGGAAATGCCTGGAAAATGTGAAGCAGGGAGGGAGAGAGGAGGAGGCAAGGTCAAAGCAAAGGCTGTTTTTGTCAAAAGAAGCAAAAATTATGGCATTGCCAAGTCCCTTCCAAACCAAAGGGACAAAGAGCAGAGAATGAAACTGGCTGCTGAAGGCTTCAAGTAAATCTGCAGTTTTCATAACAATTACCTCTTCCAAATTGTTGCCTATCTTTAGCTGTAGGATTACCTGCAACCTTATTTGCACATCTATATTATAATTTAGGTTTATGATTTATATTTACAAATTCAACGTTCTATATTTACTGTAGAAATAAAATAAAATGAGCCTGTATTTAACTATAAGAAAACAAAACTTTGAGAACATAAATAACAATAAAGAACATATGTCGCTGTCTATATTTATGCCAAACGTTTTATTTTCGATGGGAAAGGAAGAGGGCAGAAAAATTTAGCAATATCGATAAATCTTTTTCCTGGGACAACATTTTAAAAATAGTGCAAATCTATTGTTTATGCGCTTCTGGCTGTGTTATATAATTGCAAGGCTTTCCTAACATTTTGACTGCAAAAATACCTAACTGTTGTCTGGAGAATCAGAAAGATAGAATCCACCAGCTCTGCGGTGTTAGATATCTGCCCATATCACAGAGTTGTCCTTCCTCTGAAAGATTTCCTCAGGCTCCCTGGCTGCGAACCCAAGCCCAGCAGCTCAGAGACCTCCTACATTTCCTCAGCCCAGCCCTGCAGCCTAGCCTCAGCCTCTGTCCCTATAGCACATCCTGCTCTATCAAACTGTCTCCATGGCCTGAGTGTGCTAGATGTCACATAGACTGTCATTCCCTGTGCCCACCTGGAAACACTTCAATGAAACAGCTTCCTCCACTTTCCCTTAGAGGAGTCGGCCACCCTCCTCCCTGCTGGCTCAGGCCTCTGTTCCTCCTGCCGTTACATTCCCCTAATATTAAATCCTGCATTTATTTTCCATCATCCCTAGTAGATCGCACTTCTCAAGTGCAGGTGCTACATCTCATTTTGAATATAATTCAAAATCCCAGAGAGACCCAGATGAACTTGATTTGCTTGATTTTTAGCCATTGTCTGTGGATAGTGCTTCGTAGTGTAGTGAGACTATCTCAAGCCGATGAAAACATCCTTGATTTGAGGACTTCATCCACTTCTCAGAGTGGTAAATGGAACCTGATTTGAATTTTTACTGCCGGAGTGATTTTCTTAAGTTTTAAGCCCCCTGCCAACTGGCTGCATAACATCCTTTCCTATCTTGCTTCACCTTCTCAGGAAACCCGTGCCGTTCCTTATACCTGAGGACTGCACCTCGGAGCCGGTCAGGTTGCTGCCCCAAGGAGCCTGAGTAGAAAGCATGTGATGAGGTGGGTGCACAGTTGATGCCAAGATCAGAACTCTCCTCTGTGTGCTCAGGGACCCGTCAGATTGCTTGCTGGGGTTCATAAATAACTTTCATGACTGGCCCATGTTTATTTCTCCAGCACAGCATTGCTCATGGCTTCTTAACACCAGGTCTGGTTGGTCACCTTGAGTCATTTTTCACTCCTACTGCACGCCAGGCTCTGATGTGTACAGGACTGAGCACATATTTCTCCTGGACTAAAGTCCCCCAACCCCACCTGCTATAGGTTCCCCTGCTACCTCAGTTCACATTACCACTGTTTGCTCCTCTGCTTGAAGACAGTGGGATCCTTGAAATGCTGGGACTTAGCAAAGGCTCTACTATGTGAAATGTATTCAACAAACATTTATTTGTTTGTTGAATCATAGTGAATTGTATTTGTATTCAGTATCTTTAGGGAGTAGAAAAGGTTAATGAACCTTCCCACTATATATATAACAAGAAAGTGATTTGGGCTTTGAAAAGCAATATTTCCAAGGATGATCATGATAAGTTAAAGGACAAATTTATGAAATCCCAAATAGAAGAAAACTCATCAGATTTTTATATGCATTGATGTGGAAGATTTTCAGTATTAGAAAGGCATGATTATTAAAACAACCCAATCATTTTGTTAATCTAGTACCTCAGAATGCATTATATATTCACTAAACTGTTAGACTTACATCCTTCACTTTGAAATAAGATCAAACCATCTTTATCTGCATGACAGTGACAATAAAATGGCATCAGATTATTTGATTCATGCAAAAAAGTTATCATCATCTTGATATTTAATTAGTGATGTAGTAAATTATAATTATATGAAATATTAAGTTGATTAAGATTTTTTTCCTTACCTATTTTATTTACTAGATGGTTAAAATAAAAGTTTTCACAGGTAAAAGAACACAGAGACTTGCCATTTTAGCTGATTGTTGTGGTTAGTATTATATGTACCATATCTTCGGTATGGATATATCTGTATATCTCTCCATGCATGCAATTTTACCCAAGGTCATGATTTATATAATGGAGACAATCTGGCTTGTTAGTAAATATATTTTAATACTTCCTATTGAAATTAAGAAGATATTAACTTCTAGGCCATTTTGATTTGGTGTCTTCAACTCCACAGCCCATTCCCTACTCATTGTCACTCTCTATTTAATATGGTCCCTCAACTAGGGACAGTTTATTTCTTTTGGAATAAAACACAAGCCTTCCTGTTCCTACAGTAATGCCAGTGACATTTCTCTTTTCATGACAAGGCACAGAATTCTCTCCAAAATGAAACACAGTCAGATCACTGCACAGACCCAGGGAAAACAGAAATGACAGAACTCAGACTTACATTTTTTTGAAGTTACATCTTCATCAAAATGTAATCCTGATCTTATCTTTTGAGCAGATGAATAAAATGTATAGCTCTTCATAAAATTTGTAGTTTTCTTTCTAGTAGTTTGAGAAAGACAGTAAATGTGTTCTTTACTGGGTCTAGAGATGATATTTCATATTTCACAAGGTTCTTATCAGGATGATATTTCATATTTCACAAGGTTCTTATCAGGAAGATTTTTAAAAATTTGGAAATAGACCTAAACCTTTAATAGCACATCTATCACATGTGTTACAGTTTTGTTCAGCATTTTTCCACTTCTTTTTCCCAGTACAAAAGGAAGGCAGAGCCAGTGGAAATAATTATTATTTCCTGTTTTACTGGTAAGTAAGCCTGGAGTGGCTGGCACAGCCCCAGCCAGTGAGTAGTGGGACCAGGAGGGGCCTCCAGATAGTCTGAATCTTTGTCTCCAAATGTTTACCTAAACTGATAGGTAGGGTGCGAGCTATTTTATGTAATAAATCTCCAGACATTTTAAACTACTTGGCAGAGCCTTTAATTACTTCTCCTAATTTTCTCAAGTCTCTGAAGTGCCAGATTATACAATTTTCCAAAGCATGGAATCTTTGATCAGCTGCCCCAATCTCCTGTGCTCAAAAATGATTCAAAAGACTGCTAGCATTGGAAGGGAGGATAAAGAGCAAAGAAATGAAAGAACAGAAGGGGAAAGACCTTGAAGACAAACTCCATCAGTCTTAGTTTTGCTAGCTGTTTCTAATCCAATTAAATAATCACTGTCCACCTACTTCAAGGCAACCAGAATAACAAATATTTATAGGAATCTACACACTGCATGTACACTTGATCTTAGACAAAAGGCCGGGGAGTGATGTGCACACATTATATATGACTAGTCGGCTGAATTGGAAAAGCTCAGTGAAGCAGACTAAGAACAATTTTACCAACACGACTACATCTATCACCAATGAAAACATTATAAAAACTAACAAGAAAGGTCACATGTGTTTAATACAATACAAGCAAAAGGAGGCAGGGAATTGATCTAATTACCCTAAAGACTGAAACCAAACCATCCTCCCCTACTGGGGCCCAAATCACCATCACCATCTTTCTCATGCTCCCTCCAGCCCAACCAATGGAAAGATCAAATTACTTTTGACACAGCTATATAAAGCATAAAATATTTGAAGGTCTGAATTTTTTTGTATGTCTAACCTTTATTCCTACACTTTGATTTTGCTAGTCTCACTAACATTTGTCAGAATCTGAGAGTTGATTATGTTGGGTTATAATAAAAGCATTATGTAAAGAGTAAACCTAACAGATGCTGTAGCAGCATTACCTCATTGAATTCATTTGATGTCCTCCTGTATCGTTCCAACACAGCTGATTATGACAGACAGCTCTTTTTGGTGCCTATCAGGGATGAATATGCAGAGAAGAATGCAGCATTTACATATTTACCCACTTAGGACGCATATTACAATTCATATGCTGCCAGTTAATGTCTGTGAAACAGGAATAAAAGAACATTCAGCTATTTTACTGTCTCAAAATCTCATTGACTACAGGCTGCTACTTAATACCCTTCAAGGACCTCATTTTTATCTTCAGCTCCAGGCCATGGGCCACTGCCAGCTCCTGATCCCTGAACGTAGGTATGTGATCTACTTAACATGCTGAACTTCTGTTCTGATCTTTTGCCTTCTCCACTCTATGGCCAAGTTTGTTCTAGTCCCTCGTTCAATCTCAATAAGAGGAGGTTGTCATTTATTTGTCTAGGACAGTGGTTCTCAACCTTCCTAATGCTGGACCCTTTAATATAGTTCCTATGGGTCGCAACCCACAGGTTGAGAACTGCTGGTCTAGGATGAAGGAAATAGGTGAAGTGTAATAAGGAGAAAATTCTATGAATTGAGCAATGTTACAGCTTGAAGTATTTTGGCAGATGTCCTTAGATAATAATAACAAGGGTACTACCTAGATTGGTAGCACCTACTGGAAATTATTTTAATTTTGTTCCACTGTTGGGCAGGAAAACTTACAAAGTGTTGGGCATGGAGTTAACACTCAAAAATACATAATAAAGAAAACAAGATTCAAAGATATATAAGTCCTGATTTATACTCCAGTCAAGATCAATAATCAAATTAGACCTATAATTTCCAAATCCTCCCACTTACTGCCCAGTGGTCAAGTCAGTGGTGAAAGATGAAAAGTGAAACCAAGCAATGGAAAAACCCAGATCATAATATCTACCATAAGTGTATGAGCTTTAGTGCGTAATTTTCAACTTCACACTGCAGATCTATATAAAGATTTTGTCTCTTGAATGACATTTAGATTATACTGCATTTTATTATATAGGAACACACTTACTTAAAGTTTCAAAGTAAGGTAGTAATTACCCTTACTTGATATGTCTTATAACTGCACATTAAGTTAGTATCAGCCCAGAGTCACCTTCTAAAAAAGTAAAAGACCAAAGCACTTGAGCATCAAAGACCATGGATGTGCCTTCCTCTGTGTTTCAACACCCGTGAAGCAGGAGAACACAACAAAGAGCACAGTCTACTCTGCAGAGACCACATCCAGAAAAAGGCCGGGTTGTCTGCGGCAGGCCTCAGGGTGTTACCTAAGCTACCAATGTGCTCCTTTTCCCTGAAATAGCTAAAAAATTGAGTTACAGTGTAGTGTTAGGCACATAAATAACTCTCTCAATAATAAGGTTTGGGCATGTATGTGAAGGTTTCTTGTTCTTGCCTACAGGATTGGTCTGAGTGGCTAGGGCAAAATACCACAGCCTGGGTGAGTGGTTCACACAACAGACATTCATTTCTCACAGTTCTGGAGACCAGAAATCCAAGGTGAAGGTGTCAGCAGGTTCAGTGTCTCCCGAGGCCACTGTCCTGGGCTTGTGGGCGGTGGTCTTCTCTCCTGTCCTCACATGGCCTTCCCTCTGTGCGTGCAGACCTGGGTGTTTCTCTTACAAGGACTTCAGTCTTCCCAGATTAGGGCCTGCCTGTGGCAGCCCATTTAACCTTAATTGCCACCCCCCAAAGTCCCATCTCCAAATACAATTACATGGTGGGTTTGGGCTTCAATATATGAATTCGAGGGGGGTGTCATTCAGTCTATAACACTCTAGGACACAGCTGAACAGGTTGGAAGTAAGCCATGTACTTTCCAACCTAGCACCTGTGGATACGTTGAATTCACTTTTGATCTCTCACTTTACATGTCTGGAAACTATGGGCAACTGCAATATTATCAGTGTCTGGAACCAGGAAACATTTTGTCATTTAAAGGCACTTTTACTTATATAGGATATGTTCAGTGATTATTAGTACCTTCACGTGATATATATAAGGAAACAGATTCAGTAAGATTAATATTCTTAGTTCAACTCTTACAAGTAGAGAATGCCAGGACCTGCTGATTGTTTAACTTAGTGCTACTTCCATATTTCAGAAGTGCCTGGTCAATGTGATGACTTCTCTTTGAATGACCCAGAACAATGCCAGACTTTTCTTCTTCTCCATCACCTAAGTCTCCCGGCTGGATACACCTCACAATGCTGCTATAGGTTGGTGTGACAGGAGTCCTGTGATGCTCAGTGAGCAATGAGGTCTGAGAAGGGATTGGTTCCCGATGGACATTGGACCCTGACTTCACGTGGAGGATGGAAAAAAAGGCATCCATCCAGGTGAGAAAGTGAGAGTCAAAGCTGTATTTCACGTCCCACATTAACGATCATCATGAACCTAGGACCTGCCTATAGAGTCTGCACGATGCTCTTGACCCAGCAATGGGAGGTCCAGAAGCTCCTCCTCTGAGTGTGAGAAAGCGCACAGCCCTGTAGCCTTGAGCAAGGCATCTCTTTCTGGAAACTCCATCTCAGCCTCTGCAAAAAATATTCTTCTGCTCTGTCCACCATCAGGGGCACTGTGAGGACCAGGCACTGAAAAAGATCTGATACACACCAGTGGTCATGATTGCCACCAACTACTTCCTATATAAGTAGACACAGTTCTGAAGAAAATAACCATGTTGAGGCGGGTGCCTGTGGTTCAAAGGAGTAGGGTGCTGGCCTCATATGCTGGAGGTGATGGGTTCAAACTCAGCCCTGGCCAAAAACTGCCAAAAAAAAAAAAAAAAAGAAAGAAAGACAGAAAGAAAAGAACCATGTTAATTAATTCTGTTCTCATAGACCAAATTTGGGCTTGAATTTGGTCTATTAGTACAGCATAAATTTTTTAAAAAATTGAAAGTACAAACCACAATTGTGCAAGAAAAATGGGGAAATATCTCTAAAGATAATATCAGCTGTCTGCTTATTTTCCTTTGATTCTCAGAGCACTGCTACTATTTGATCATTATCACATGGTTGGCTGGCCCACTGGCACAACTACACAGAAAGTAATGTTGCCATTTTATTTAAGAAGATAGAGATGAGGGAATAAAACCGTTAAACAACCTCAGGGAGGATTGTAGACCAAGGTGAAGAGCATGGACCCTGGAATCAAGCCTACCTGTGTAATCACATGCACTTCAATTTCCTTACTTTTACCACTGGGATGAAAGGAACGGAATTAAACGAGTTGCGGGATTAAAGAGGACACGTGTACAATGTACACGTGTACAGCACATATTACTGTCATTGCTTTCAAAGAGCTAACAACAGAAGTGGATCCTGCTCCGCCTTTGAGGAGACGAAAAATTGTCTCTGGTTGTATCTTTGCTTGTCTAGAGGGGGTAAGGCTGAAAAGTTGCAAATCACTAGGGAATTTGGTCTATCAATATGATTGCCCAGGGAGAGGTCTTCATTCTGTATGAATGACAGAGCAGAGTGGAAGGAGGGTCCTGGGACTCTCTGTGCCTCAATCCATATGGCAAAATCTTTGTTTTGCCCACACGATTGCTGCCAGGTTAGCTCTCCTGCTCTACTTCCTCAGCAAATACCATACTGCTCCTGCAGTGCCATTTTTGAAATGCAACCCTTTGAGACTTTTAGGGCTTATTTAAAAATTACCCTCCACCCCTTTCTTAAGGAAAAACATGCTTATGAACATTATAAAAAGACTTTTTATGAGGGGCTCAAAGGTCAACATTATACTTCACAACTAAGACATGGGAAAAATTTATTTAATAATTTATCTTCAGTCATATTTTCCTACTAAAGTTTTTCCTTAGCTCTTACCACATACCAATCTCTGGCTTGAACATGCCATGTGTTAATCCATGTTCTTCTGAATTGAGACTTACAGGAAAGCTTTTTCCCCCTCATAAAATAAATAGCCTCTAGTTGACCCAGTCTCAAAGAGCCGTTCTCTTCCCTTGAATTCTTGTCCACTTGGGTTATTCAATGGTAAGTATAATATTTTATTTGAAATTCTTGTTTTTGTGTGTGTGTGGTATCGGTTTTCCTAAATAGAAAGTGTACTTCTCAAGGGTTGAAACAGCTCCTTGTTAGCTCCACGTGTAATGCCTCACACGGTGTTCATGCTGTAAAATCTGAATAAACATGTGTAGGTAGAATGATAGTATAAATGGCTTTTAGTGATAGAATGAACATGTCTTCTTAATATTTGCTCCTTTGAAAAAAATACTATTCAGGTACTCTACACAAAAAAAGTGCAAAATGTTTAAACAACAGGCTTCGCACAAATACACATTTCAGTAGTTTTAAAATTTAGATTCAATCTGTATTATTTACAAATATCTTCTCCTGGATCCTTGAAAAATACTTTTGAAAAAACATGTCCTGATTAGTCCCAGGTCCACCAGAGTCATTATAGATGCTGCAATGACCAGGATTTTCTTTAAAATATGCCAAGCAAATAGAAAAAAAAAAATTGAGGGAAGACCATTAAAGCTGGTGCTGGGTACATGGAGATCCACTCTGCTTTTATACATGTTTGAAAATTTCCAAAATAAAAGAATAGCAAAAGAAAAAGAACAATAAATCTCTGAGACAACAGCAAAGTAGTCTTTCAACCACTTGGAATGCAAACAATGGTGGGGTGGGTGAAATAGAGGTCTATCACCTTTCCCAAGGCGGGAACCCAAAACAGGCTGGTTCCATGACGCAATCGCAAAACCCAGCATAGAAGCCACATCCCAGGCTTTTAGTTCTTTTTATGGATTCTTTGAAGAATTTCTCTCCCCAGTGGTTTTGGTGACACAGATGATACTATGTAGGAAAACAGTCCTCAGCGACTCAGAATTGAAAGTCAATAGTCAGAGTCTGAGTGGAGAAAAGCAATGTATTTTGTTTATATTTTATTTCCATCTAGGTACCTGAGTAATATATCATTTTTTAAAATACTATGTGTAATTAACCTAAAATATGTCCATGAGTATAAAAATAAATTCTACGTCATTTAAAATAAACATCATGAATAAAATAGTGCTACTCAACAGATGTGTTGAGTGCTACTATTTAGTAGGCATTTTGGAAGGTTGGAAAACCTTTAGGAAAAGAAACTGCCTTCTGGGGCCTCACATTCCAATGAGTTGGAGGCCAATTTTTAAAGTAAAGATTATATGGTATGTGAGAAGTATGTTAGAGTTACGGAGAAAAATATCTCAGGTAAGGGGATATCAGTGCAGAAGACAGAGGAGGAGACTTTTGATTTCCAATAAGAAGCTCAACACAAAGGCTTGTGTGAGGTGGGGCTGAGCAGGGTGGTGTGCAGGGAAGGCCGCCCTCACTCTGCAGGATGAGCATCTGCTGTGTCTCAGGGGCAGCGTGGAGACCCTGGATCTGTTTAGGTACAGAGGACATGAACAGGAAAGAAGGATTCCCTTAATTTTGAATTTTGATGAACAGACAGAGCCAATGTAACAAAGGAAAATTTAAAATATGTTTATGGTCAATTACATCAAGTGTAGAGTGCTTGCTCAACATACATGTTCCAACATTGGAAAATGGTGGGGAATGTTGAGGCTGTGCATGTGTGGGGGTGTAGGATGTCGGATAGTGCTACACCCTCTGATCCATTTAGCTGGGAACCTAAAACTGCTCTAAAAGGACTCTATTCAGATATAAACAATCACAGTTTCTATAAAATATATCTATGTAAGTTAAGTGTGTGTATATACACGTACTTCATAATGTCTAGAAAAACATTTAGAATTTGGATAGTGATAAACACGTATGTAAGTGAAAAGAAAAATACTACTTACGCAATTACTTTTAATAACTGTACTGTGTCTTAAGCGACAGCTTTTTATTTTTCTTTAAGTTTTTTTAGTTTCTGGCTAGAGCTGGGTTTGAACCTGCCACCTCCAGCATATGGGACTGGTGCCTTACTATTTTTCTTTAAGTTTTGATGCACTATTTTATCATTTTTGATGTCTATTGTCTTATCCTTTTTTCATTTCTTTTGTGTCTAACATGCCACACATAATTCAACATTATTATCTGATCCTTAACTTAAATCTTTATATTTTATGCCTTTATAGAAGTCAGATATATAGATAAATCTGAAATAAAAATGTTTCATTTTTTTAGAGAAGTAATAATTTCAACCTCATAAAGTTGTGAATATTGTATACTTCTTTATGGTAATGTTTTTGGTACTGGCTTAATTAAGTTTATAGTGATTTAATTATTATAGCAGATAATTACATGTGTGAACAGGGGCTGTGCCTTTACTTTCTGTTTTCTTTCCTTTTCAAATCTCTTTTTTTCATCTGCTAATTAGAATAATACCTAGTTGACAAATTCCACAGAATCGAGTGAGGGTCTACATAACTGTGCAATGAATTGTTCTTTGGTGACTATAAAATGCCAGACAAAGGTGTATTTTTAGCAATAATCACCTAATTCACTTGGTGCCATATTTGAATACTATTTAAAATTTCTCCTAATCTCCTTAAAACTAATAAAAAAAGACATTATTGGCATGTTTATACTCCCACTTTCTCTTCTCTGAATCTTCCCTTTAAAGATTGAAGATAAAATTGGACACTCATCATCCCCTTAGGAATGACTGTGTTCACCCCAGGACCGGCTGCCATTCTCCTCTTTAAATGTAACTCACGTACTGAAAATTCGGTTCAATAGCTCTCCCTGAGAAAAGTGCTGGAGGCAGAACACGAGCCCTTAGTCAGCAACTCAAATGTTTGCCCCCAAATCTACAAAATCTTGCTCATCAACACCCAATAGATGCTTTCAGATTATTGTTTGGGTTCTGAATTACATGTGGTTTTCAAATAACTGATTCAACACACATATTTTTCTACCACAAAATGATGTTAAAATGTGTCAGCAGTTGAAACGAGATGCACAGTGATGGCTATCTTTAGGATGTAAGCATAATGCGGAGCTGCAAATGACCAAAGGAGGAGTATGTGTCTGTGCTACAAGTGCTCGTAATAACTTTAAGTATCAAATCTATACCATGACACATATCTCCAAGGTCAGAATGACATCAGAAGAAGGTCATGCAATAAAAGCTGGAGAAAATTGTCAAATCCTTACTGTGTTTTTGTTACTACATGTAACCTGGAAAGAGTGATAACTCTGTAATACTGCTCAGCAAGAATTGGTGAGAAGCAATGAATATTTTCCTTCTTTGTAAAATGGAGCCTGAACTCTTCTGAGGGAAGTAGGAAGGCAATAATATTTTCAATGCCACTGAATACAGGTTTCGGAAGGGGTCACTCCATTTCAGGAAAAATACCTTTAACAATGAACACGCTATATTAGTTTGCAGTCCCACCAGTATTGCAAAAGTGTTCCTTCTCTCCATATCCACACTGGAATCTGCATGTCACGGGGGCTAATCTCACTGGACTTAGGTGACATCTCTGAGTGGTTTTGATTTTCACTTCTCTGATGACTAGGGACTATGATCATTCTTTTTTCATGTGTTTGTTGGCCACACAACCTCTATGGAAAGAAGTATGGAGAATTCTCAAAGAACTAAAAATGGACCTTCCATTTGATCCTGCAATCCTATTACTAGGTATCTACCCAGAAGATAAAAAAGCATTTTACCACAAGGACATTTGCACTACAAAGTTTATTGCAGCTCAATTCACAATTGCTTACATGTGGAAGCAACCCAAATGCCTGTCAACCCATGAATGAATTAACAAACTGTGATATATGTATACCATGAAGTACTATTCAGCCGTAAGAAAAGATGGAGACTTTACATCTTTTGCACTTACCTGGATGAAGTTGAAATACGTTCTTCTTATTAATGTATCTCAAGAATGGGAGAAACCATTCAATGTACTCAATACTAATGTAACCTGGAAAAACAACAACATGCCCACACAAAAGAGAAAAAATAAGTATAGTATAGCAAGGGGGAGAAGAGAGAAAAAGGAGAAGGAAGTGGGGAGCAGAGAGGGTGATTGGTGAGATCTCACCTAATGTGCCCAATGTGAGGTTGTTCAGCACGCCCCCTGAATGCAGGGCTCAGCTACAACTTGAACTGTATCTTAGAGATGAAAACAATGTAACCTAAACATTTGTACCCTCACATTAATCTGAAATTTAAAAAAAACAATGAACAGGTGGTGCCTGTGGCTCAGTGAGTAGGGTGCTGGCCCCATATACCAAGGGTGGTGGGTTCAAACCCAGCCCCAGCCAAATTGCAACAAAAAAAATAGCCAGACATTATGGCGGGCACCTGTAGTCCCAGCTACTCTGGAGGCTGAGGCAATAGAATCACCTAAGCCCAGAAGCTGGAGGTTTCTGTGAGCTGTGTGACGCCACGGCACTCTACCGAGGGAGATAAAGTGAGACTCTGTCTCTTAAAAAACAAACAAACAAACAAACAAAAAACAATGAACACATTTGCACTCTGTTTGTACCTAAAATCTACTGAGTGGGTAATTGTAGAGTTATGGATTAAAGGATACAAAGTTTCAGTTATATGGAACAAATAAGTTCAAGAAATCTATGGTAGGACATGGTGACCACAGTTCATAACAATGTATTGTATTTCTGAAAATCATTAAGACTTAGATTTTAAGTATTCTCACCACAAAAAGTAAGTATGTGAGGTAATACATAAGTTAATTAACTTCATTTAGCTAATCCCTAAAGTATACGTATTTCAAAGCAACATATTGCCCATGATACATACATGTAATTTTTATTTTTTAATCAAAAAAAATTTTAAAAACCCTTCCCCAAATCTGACATTGTTAATTAGGAACAGTGCACACATGATAGTCATGCCAAAGCTTCAATCCTATACAAAAGAATGCCCATTGGTAGGTTTCAGAACATCCCAAAGTGGTCATTAACCATAGGAAGTCATTCGTCGTTTCTTACACATTCAGTGATACACAGGGCATCTTGCTAACGTCTCATTTAAAGTACTTCACATTTTCTGAGCATTGTTAATAGCCCTTATATTTCCAAGGTAAAGGATGAGTAATTTTTTTATTTCAAATTAATACAAGGGCACAAATTTTTAGGTTCCAATGTTCTCACTTTCAAGGTAAAGTTCAAGTTGTAGAAGAGTCCTTCACCGAAGGGGTGTGCTGAGTACCCTTGCACTGTGCACATTACATAAGATCCTGTCAAATGCCCTCCCTCCAGTTCCCCTCCCCCCATTCCTGCCTCTCCCCTCTTCCTTGCTAGACAATTTTTGTGTTTCATCATCCGTATGAGCATGTAATAGTTTATATATAGGTTTCTTATTAGTATTGAGTACATTACATATTTGAGATAATTAACAAAGAACAATGTGCTTCAACTCCATTCAGGTAAACATAAAAGATGAAAAGTCTCTATTTTTTATGACTGAATAGTATTCCATGATATATACATACCACAGTTTATTAATCCATTCCTGGGTTGATGAGTACTTGGACTGCTTCCACATCTTGGAAATTGTGAATTAGGCTGCAATAAACATTCTGGCATAAATGTCTTTGTGGTAAATTTTTTTATCTTCTGGGTAAATACCTAGTAATGAAATTGTAGGAATAAACAGATGATCAACTTTTAGTTCTGTGAAAATTCTCCATACTTCTTTTCATAGCAGTTGTATTACTTTGCAATCCCACCAGCAGGGAGAAGTGTTCCCTTCTCTCATAACCGCACCAGCATCTGCTGTTTGGGGATTTTGTGATGTGGACTAGTCTTACTGGAGTTAGATGATATCTCAAAGTGGTTTTGATAATTTTCTCTGACCTCCTTTTGTTTTTACCTTCCTTTCCTACCAGTGTGCAAAGGTCTAGTCTCATTGTGACTCCTCTCTAAGTGTGACAGTGACCCTTACATGAGACCAAAATTCCTGTCTCCCAACAACACTTCATTGATCATGCATCATGCCTTAGTATAATGGGGAAAGCATTAGAGATACTTCATTCCCAATAATCCATCTTTCTTGATTTTCCCACTAATGAGCACATAAAAGAAGAAAGGATATAGCCTGAGGTAAGAGAATATGTTTGGCCTCAAGCCAAGGTCCACTTATACGCCGATTTTCTTGTATTTCTGCCACCCCTGAGACAGCAAGATCAACCCTTCCTCTTCTACTTCCCCCAGGCTTATTCAACATGCAGATGGCAAGGATAAAAATCTTTATTATAATAAACTGCCACTTAATGAATAGTAAATACGTTTTATCTCTCTTATGGTTTTCTTAGTAACCTTTTATCTAGCTTATTTCATTTTAAGAATAGTGCATAGTATAATTATATAATACATATAATCTACAAAATATATGTTAATCAACCATTTTTGTTATGGGGTAAGCCTTTTGGTCAATAGTAGGCTATAAGTAGTTAAGTTCTGGGGGAGTCAGAAGTTGTATAAAAGGTGGGGCACAGTGGCTCACACCCATAATCCTAGCTCTCTGGGGGGCTGAGAAGGGTGGATTGCTTGAGCCCAGGCATTGGACAGCAGCCTGAGCAGAAATAACCAAGTGTTTTGGTGGGCACAAGTACTGTGATGATATGAAGGGATTTGTTTCCTTCCTTTTTGGAACATCAATCTTCTTGAACCTTAATGCCATGCTTAGTGGCCCACTGACATGTGCTACTGCCTCTGACCTACCAGGCACATGGCGACCTCTGATCATTTGGGGTTCTTTGGGGTTCTGGAGTCAAGAAAAGTCCTTTAAGCTGAGGATTGAAGGATGGGAAAGATACCAAGATGGAGAAAGTGGGAAAAGTATTCTGACAAAGGGGACAGTTGTCATACTCCTGCAGTTCTGCAAAGCTTGTCCAGGAAGTTTAGCCGGAGGGCACATGACTGAGAGTTTCAGAGCTGAAGTACTAAGTCTTATCTTCCTCCCAGGCATTTGCCTGGCCCCTGCAGGATGATGCAGGCCAAGTCTTCACAGTGGTGCCCTCAACAGAAGATGTGAGTGAGGGGAGAAGGCCAAGTCTGGGTAGTGGTACCCTCAGGGGAGGGGGTGAGTGAGGGGAACAGGCCAAGTCTGTGTAGTGGTGCCCTCAGGAGAAGATGTATGAGGGGAGTGGGCATGCTGCAGTCCTGTGTTCCTGAAGCAGTGCCTGGTGAACGCAGCTACAGAGACAGGCATTTGTTCAATGAAAATGATGTGTCATGATGGTGCTGAATGCTGTAAGGAATATAAAGATGAATAAAGAATAGTCTCTGTCCTCATTCAAAATCTGCTTGATTTTAAGATGAAGACACATTCTGGTCATTTACTTGGAAAGAATTCAATTCTCCACACTCCCAGTGTGATCTTGTGTAGTGTGCACATTACCTTAGCATATGTTGATCATAAATAATCCTCCTGACATCTATTCTATGATAAAATCAGCCTTGATAGTAAGATACTCAGATGAGAAATTTTGGAGTAGTTTATAGACCCCCCACCAAACCCAGTCCAATCTAAGTGAACCACACATGCAACTACAGTGTCTCCGTGGCCAATTATTTTTCGTGTGGGGAGGCATCTCTCACTGCTCAGACTTGAAATTTATTTAAGCAATCAGCGTCATGGTTTATAAGATCTGATTTCATAGCCAAAGACACTACTTCACTGTTTAATTAGATACCACTCTAATAGGTGTGAGGGCACCAACAATGAAGAATTAGAAATATGTAAAATATTTTACCAAAAAGAGTTTGTCTCTCTAGAATATGTGTGCCAAAGATGATATTACAAGCAAGTAAAAAATGAACCTTGCAGAGGAAATTTTTCTAAACTTCACTGAAGCTAACATTTGGTTATGGTCAGAAGAGAGCTTTCTCCATTTCCCCAGCTCAAGGCAAGGCCTGAGGACTTCTTACGTGTCTCTTGGGGATTCAGTTAAAAGATAAGTGGAAGCTAGGAAATGAAAGAAAAACACTTTTCTAGGAAGGAAATGAAGAAATGAGAAAGGAAGACAGAAAGAAGTAGAGGACAGGAACAGGGAGAAAAAGCTTCAGAAGACAAATTGACTCATAGTGTAACGTAAATTCATGAAAGGGGAAACACCTCTTGAGACCTACCCAGATGATCAGAGCATCTTGAAACTACTTCAAAGGGTCAGGAAAACATACTACCTTTTAAACAATCAAAATTATCTTGATCTTATTTATCTTAACAATATAATATGCTTATTCCATTTCTGTTACTTTATTATTTTTTTTAACCTGACACGGTGAACATACTTTCTGCTTTAATTTTGTTATTTTCTTGCCTGATTTGCAGTGAAAAATGATCAGACATGGAAATTATAAGAAGGGAATATGTGGCCGTGGAAGCACCCAGGCTATGGGCTGAGATGGGAGGGAGGCCCTGACATGCCCTCACATGGGGTGTAGAAAGGTTGAGAGGATGCCAGAGTCTTCAGGGCTGGGTTTTCTCCTTTTAGGACATCCTATAATTCCCTCACCTCCAGAAGTAAAAGGGCTGCTGCTGAGAGTGTGAAGCAACTTACCATGGAGGCTGACCAGACCTTCTCAGAGGTTCATAGGCCACCTTTCAGCCATATTCAAAGCTGGGGGAAACTTCTCAACAATACTTTTCTCCAGGCATGAAATTAAAATGATTTTATATAAAAATGAATGAGATGGATGACTTTGCATATTTCAATTCTGTTCAGTTTATTGTAGGTGACATTTGAAGTGGATTATGAATGCCCAACATCAGGCTTTGAGGACATAATCATGCCCTGTATTTGTGTTTAGTAACAAAGGGCGACATTGAGATGAGATTTATATTTAAGTAGCTAACATTAAAACCCTACCAAGATCATGTCATCAACTTTAAATTATAGGGGAAATGGCCTATTTGTGGAAATGAACTCAGCATGACTAAATTTTTCTAGCATTATTCACCATCCTCTCACTGGTACACTTATGATCATCATAATTATCTGAGCAGCATTGATTCAAATTCTATATTTCCACTAGATTTCACAAACTAGCCAAGTCTTCTGAGAATAGATAATGTTATAACATCGGAGGTAAAGAACTGTCAGGTTGGAATGAACACGTGAGGGAAATCTGCGGAGTGAAGGAGAACCTAATTCAGGATCATGAATAAGTGTATAAATAAGAAACAAATAAAATGCCTCTCCAATGTCTACAACACAAGGTGTTTTCACACTCTCCATCTATAACTCCTAAATAAGATTTTATGGTATAAAATTCTAAAGTAAACCAAAACCTTCCAGAATCATCCATATGATTTTTTTTGAGACTTTTTTTTTCTTTTGAGACTCTGTTACCCTGGGTAGAGTGCCCTGGCATCTCAACCTCATATTCTTGGGCTCAAGCAATCCTTTGGTTCGGCCTCCTGTGTAGCACCCTACAGGTGCCCCCCTACAGCACCTGGCCATTTTTTTCTATTTTTAGTCTCACTCTTGCTCAGGTTGGTCTTGAACTCCTGAGCTTAAGCAATCCACCCACCTCGGCCTCCCAGATTGCTAGGATTATAGGCGTGAGCCACTGTGCCTGGCCAGACATATAATTTTTTTAGAAAGAAATCAACCCTAGGATTTGCAGCATTTTTAGACTTGATGATCAGCTCCATCCCTTCAACTATGATGAGCTGTCTGGGTTTCCCCTTCATCCACAGACGCCAGAAACTTCCTTAAGGCAGGAAGCTGGGACATCTATAGGGCTCACCTCCCCTTCTTCCTGCCTCTCAGGGCTCATTGTCCTTCGTCACCTGATACCAAGTACCTTGAAAACCAATGTTTCACCTACATTTTATCTGATTATTTTGGCTCTTTCAGGAGGGTGAGCAAATCTAGCTTTGGCCAGAAATGGAACTCAGAAGAAAAGATGCAAACATTTACAGAGAAAATATTTACAAGAGTATAAATAACATATGTGACATCATTTTAAGAACTGTTAATCTTTCACAGCTAACACAGGACTTCCTGTTGAATCACTACTGGATTTCTAAGAGCAGAATTATGTTTTCAAGATTTCCTCCCTTTTTAAGGAATGGACTAGGAAGGGAAATCAGATGCCCTGTGCAAAACCAGAAGGTAGGCTGAGCCCTAGCAGTTGCTCAGTATGGCACTCAAATCATGAGCCACAACAAAGAGACAGAAGTACTTGGAAAATACCAGTAACAATATTGACATTGGAAAGATACCAATCAATTGAAAATTTCATTAAATGTATACTTTGTGTATCTTGCTTTAAATGAAGACTACATCTAGAAAAGAATGTTAATGCAACTCTTCTGGGAATGCTTTGATTTCCTCACAAGTTAGAAGAACGTGGACTAAATATGCCATCAGGGCTTTTCAAACTAAGCTATCATGGTAAATTTCATGTGTCAACTTGGCTGGGTCAAAGGATGGCCCACATTATTTCTGGGTGTGTCTGTGAGAGTGTTTCTGGATAAGATTAGCATTTGAACTGTAGACTGAATTAAAGTAGATGTTTTCCACCAGGTAAATGGGCAACCTCCAATCCACTGAGGGCCTGGATAGAACATAAAGTCACCCTCTGCATTAGAGTTTGGGCTGGGACATTGGTCTTCTGCCCTTGATGTTCCTGGTTCTCAGACCATCAGACCCAAACTGGAGTCGATACCATCTTCCCATCTGCCTCCAGATTCCAACCTTTGAACTACACACTACCAGTTTACAGACAGCAATGTGGGGACTTCTCATCCTTCAGAGTTATGTAAGTCAATACCCAATAAATCCCTTCTCTCTCCCTGTCCCTCCTTTCTCCCTCCCTTCTTTTGTCTTTTCCTCCTTTTCTTTCATCCTTCCTTCTCCTCCTTCACTCCTTTCCTCTCTTCCTTTCTTCTATCTTACTCTCTCTCCATATATGTGTGTGAATGTGTGTATATATATACATATCTATATGTACACACACAACACATACATATATGTATAGGTCAGACAATTAAGTTCTCAAACTCATCCTGGAAAAAAAGCTACACACCTCATTGCCGAATCTCACTACAGTCACCTTCAAAGTGCTTCCCTTGCCATCTGGTGATGTAGTGATATGAAGCAAGGAGGTGTTTGTTTTCTAGGATGTTTTCTCTTATATTCTGTTTGTTCTGTTTCTCTGGAGAATCTTGACTAAAACAAAAATAAATGGATCAGAAGAGTGGATCAGGATAGTAAAGTCTTAACTAAGGTGAAGGTGGTGAAAAAGATAAGGAAAGAAAAATATTCTCAACATTTTGCCTCTACCTCCCTATTGTAGCAAAATTTATAAGGAATATCTGGAATCTTCCAGCCTGGATAGAGACAGAATAAAACCATACCAGAAAACCCTTCTCCCCTGCAGAATACCAAGAGCCTCTCTCAGGGTGATCTATGACCTTGATGGCACCCCATGAAATCACCCAGTGACACTTAGCAGTTTCAAAATTCTATCTGAGGCCAGTGAGTGACTTGGTTGGTGAACACAGCCATTCATTTCATAAATATTTGTAGAGTGCCTCCTTCATGGAGCTTTGGGGTTCTCGACACTTTATAACAAATACAATAAATTGATGAAATATAAAAATCCATTTGTTTGTCAAAAAAAATTGACCTTGAAGAGATGGCCTACTATTGCTGCTTACGAATTAATGAGAAAATGAAAAGTGAAAAGATCTAAAACATGTTATGGTGCTAAGCCAGAAATTTGTATTTTTAGATAATTTGAGAAAGAATTTTAAACGGAATATTCTTCAGATCCATGGTATCAATCATCCACTTTTATATAGATTTTTGAATCTGTTTCAATAAATATTTCTACCAGTAAAAAAGTATTCATCTGCTGAGATGTCTGTAGTGAACATATAGCTAATAGAGAAATTGTTTTTTATATTGAAGCAGAGTCTCCCTTTGTCTCCCTTATAGTGTTATGTGCTACCATAGCTCACAGCAACCTCCAACTCTTGGAATCAAGCACTAGTGGAGAAATTGTGTCTACTAGACTTCCTCTTAGGAAGAGCTCCGTGTCTGCCTAGAAGCATGTCTTGGTATATCCTTGGGGGAGAATGGTAAGAGGACCCATTATCTTCTTTCTAAAACCAGGTCTTCAGAGGAGGGAAGAATTTGTATTCGTGAGACTCAGAGAAGTATGTTGAGCTTTTTCTTCTGAGTATAAAAATGGAGAGCTGAGAAAGAAGGAAGATAGGAGGTGGCTGGGATGAATCGAGCATCTGATGAGTCTCACTACATGTTTATATTAATGCTTACAATGCTAATGAGTGCTGTTTCTGTTATTTGTCATGAACTATTCCATACTTCCCACATGAAATCTTCAGGCTAGTCTACACTGCTCCCAAGTGGTGTATGTAAATGAATTGCTTCATTTACACAGTGATGTATGTAAATGAATTGTTTCATTTGCATAGTTTGAATTTCATATTTGGTTCCAAGTAGTGCAGCCAAAGACAGAAAGCCAGGAAGCCCATGAAAAATAAACCCTTATTATTTGTAGAACCTAGAGGGAGGATTTTGTTTTTCCTCACACTATGACACTGACAGTGTTCTGAGTAAACTGAACTACTCTAGATCCTGGGAGTTAAAAAAATCAGCTCTGGCTGATTGTATTAAAAAACAGAAGTCATCTATTTGTTTTCTGCAGGAAACACATCTCACGTCAAAAGACAAATTAAAACTCCAAGTTAAGGGTTGGAAGTCAATTTTTTTCAGATACATGTGGATGTAAAGCAACTAAAGTTAAAAAAGATAATGAAGGTCACTTCATATTGGCTAAGGGAAAAATACAACAAGAAGACATTTCAATTTTAAATATTTATGCACCCAATTTAAATGCTGCTAGATTCTTGAAACAGACCTTGCTTAGTCTGAGCAATACGATATCCTATAACACAATAATAACAGGGGACTTTAACACCTCTCTCTCAGAGCAGGACAGATCCTCTAAACAGAAATTAAAAAAAGATATTAGAGATTTAAATGAGACTTTAGAACAACTGTGCTTGATAGATGTGTATAAAATGCTCCATCCCAAAGATACAGAATACACATTCTTCTCATCGTCCCATGGAACAGTCTCCAAAATTGATCATCTCCTTGAACAAAACAAATCTCAGCAGGATCAAAAGAATTGAAATAAAATGTTTTTAATAACTCAAATAATGCATGTAGTACCTCTGCTAGTGTTTTCAAAAAGAATGTTATACATTTGACTCTTGGAATTTTTTTAACGTTTTTTAAAATCAATTAAATTTTAAATAGTCAAGTTCTAATTATCATATTTCTACCAGCACCAAAAATCTTACATCGAATCCGTCTATAGGCCATTCTTTCTGGGTGGCCTCAGTCAAGAAAATCAAACTCTCTAATCCCCAATTTTTTTCATCAGTAAAATACAGAAAATATTCGCCCTACCTCATGGGCTCTTTTGAGGCTTGAATGAGATTACACACATAACTAGTTCAGCAAAATGCCTGGAGCACGGCAAATATTCAATAAACATTAAGTCTCACCTGATTTAAAATTATCATGTATGTTTGCATCCTATCAAGTATAAGCATGTTCAGATGCATTCATTTAACCGTTGATTTTTCAGTGCTTGCAAACATCTCCAGTCTTTGACACAAAGATGAATGAAGTACAGACCCCAATTGTCCTGGCTATGTTCCATATAAATGGAGCCTAAGATGGGGATTTATGAAAGTGATTTATTAAAAACTGCCTCTAGGAAAAAATGATGTAAGTGTAAAGGGCATAAGCCTGGGGAAAATGGGAACTATGCAACAACAAACTGTTACAAAAAGTCCAGCTTTAGGCTGACCCCAAGGAAGCTCTGAAGCATGATTTGCAACAATCTTCCCTGCCCCAAGGCAAAGTGTCAAGCCTTTGTACCTTAACCCATGAGGCTCCTGAAAGTGTGTTGGAAGAAAACTGCAGGTGGAAGTGCTTAATCAAGGTGGGGTTGGGGAGATGTGCTGTCAGGATTGTCCATACTTTTTTCCTTTTGGGCATACATCGGGAGAAGAAGAGTTGTCTTGGGCTACACCTGTGGCTTAGTGGGTAGGGTGTTAGCCTCATATACTGAGGGTGGTGGATTCAAACCCGATCCTGACGGAATTGCAACAAAAAATAGCCGGGCATTGTGGCAGGTGCCTGTAGTCCCCAGGAGACTGAGGCAAGAGAATCACCTTAGCCCAGGGGTTGGAGGTTGCTGTGAGCTGTGTGACACCAGGCAATAAAGTGAATCGCCTGGGCTAAGGCAATTCTCTTGTCTCTACAAAGAAAAAAAAATAGTTCTCTTGGGCCACACAATAAATACCCATATACTAACCGAAGCTGATAAGCAAAAGTAAAGTCTGTGCATAAAGTTCACTACATTCAACTTCACCAATAAGCAAAATGATCCTCAAATAATCTTTCTGTGGCCCATGGGCCTCAAGTTGGATATCTCTTGATCAATCAAAATGGTAAAAAGGTCTTGGTAATAAAATGTGGCACCCCCTCAAAACATCTACTTTATTATGCTTAGAACCAGTAAGGCAAGTGAAACAGGTGATTGGGCAGGATAGAGATGGAAATAGTTTTAATTTATTGTGAAAAATGTTCTAATAAAATGCCAGTTTTCCACTCTGCTTGCAAATTTTCTTCACCATACTGGTTTACAATACTGAGACTTTGCCCCACAAAAGCCTCACCACCTGCACCCTACCTCCGTCCTAGATAACTTAAATTTTTCTTTTAAGGCTCAGTCTTACACATTATTCCTTTCTGGACAATCTCTTTAACCTCTACCTCAGGTTCTTCCTATAACTCCTAATGCCACCTATACAAAAAGTTTGTCACATTCTATTGAAATCACAAATTTACATTTTTCTACTTGTTTTTCTTAGAAGGCTGAGCACCCCAAGTGTAAAAACATTGACTTATGATTGATCTTCAGTAGACTTAGGATAATACCTACAAATTCCAAGTGGTTTAATGAACATTTGGTAACTGTTTGGATGGACAAGTAAACTAACATTCTGTATGCCTAGCAGGTGTATAATTTCTTTTTGTAAATCTATAATCTCTCTGAAACCTGTCATCTCTCTCACATATACGTGAAGTATGCCTACATAGAGCTAAAGTGTTGCAAGCATTGGGATTTCATCCTCTGAAATGCTTCAATTTCCAGCAAGTGAATTCAATTCTCTGAAATTTTTCTGGTGCCTTTTCCATGGCTATTTAGAGCACTCGTTTTAAAAAAAGGACTTACAAAGAAAAAAAAAAAGGAGAGTTATTTTCACCAGAATGTTCTGACACACTTAGTAAAAGCAAAGGTTATATTAATTACAGAAAAATAGGAGCTGGTATAGGAATAAGCAGGGTGACTTACAATGTCATTAGCTAAAAAGAGCTTTTCTGCAGAAGTTATGAGAAAGGAGGATCTCCTCGCATATTTCTAAGAAGAACTGCTATTCTAGATTTCTACAGAAGACTAATCTCATTCTGAAAAGTTTACTACACATTAATTTTTGGTAGACTTGTCACAATAAAATGAGTTAAGGTTCTAGACACCATTGGAAATGCACACTCCAAGGATTTTCATGTGGACCCTGTAATTGTATGATCTTATGAAAACTGCGCTCTATTTTTAGTAAGACTGTACTTCGTTTATGAAAATTTGCATTTGTACATCACTACTCTCTGATGCTTATTTCTCTTTTAAGCTTCCATTAGGTATTCCTATTATTGTTTTATATTGTCAATTGTAGATGTGTTAATTTACTTAATAATTAATTTATCATTTTTCTTGCTTTGCCATCCTTTTTCCTTTATTCTTTCTTCTAAATAAAGTAGATTGCTTAGCACTTCTTTTAGTAATCTGGGCAAAATTCTGTAGATAGATTTGGTTAGAAATAGCTTGGATTAAATATTGTTGTTAAAAGATATTTTGACTAAGTCTTTGACTTTAGGTTGATTAATCACTCAGTGTTACTGAAATTAAAATTACTTTAAGAATGACATCACCTTTCTCTTTTCCTGCTTTTAACATTATTTCCTTGTCTTCATTGTTTTCAGTTAACCTGTCTAATTGTAAGCAAGGATTTCTTCATTTTAAAGATTTCCTGCTTCAGATTCATAAGACTTGGGTGGGGGGAGACCAAAGGATTTTTTTCCTTCAAATCAGTTAACAATCTGTCATAGTTTCTTCAATAATTTTCTTCTCATACCTTTTTAAAAAAATCTAATTAGAAGAATATAATTTTCAGAACTTCCAATTTTATCTTTCATATCTCTTTAATCCTCCTCTAGGCATGTCTTCAAATTCATCTTTCTCTTTACCACACCCTCTTCTAGGTATAATCTGTTAATTAATATGGCCATTTTTTTTTACTTTCAAATTACTTTTATTTTTTAACAGATGGAGTTACATAATGCCAAACTGAAGCATTCTAATTATGCTTTGAAGATAATATGTATGTTTCTGACTCTTTAAAAATTTTAGAGTATTTTGTGGTTCTGAGTGTGATCTATTTTGAAGAAAACATGTTCTATATACCCTTGCACGAAACAGTATTCTACCTGAATAATCATGTATAGTGTCCATAGACGGGCATGAAATGACCCTCTTTATCTCTTCATCTTGCCTTAAAGTGGAAGCTTATAAAATCTAGTGTTGACAGGGTATAACTTTCTTTATCCCATATTTTTTTACTTATAATATATCTCTTTCCTTGTAGTTAAAGTGTCTTAGATCTATAATCTATACTTTGGTTCTTTTAGAAAAAAATATCATTCTGATTATCATTGTCTTCTTTATTTGTTAATAAATGTTATTTGGAATACTTTTAGCTTTACAGAAACATTGAAGATAGAGTATAGCAAGTTTCTGTATGTCTCCTACACACACCTTCTCCCATGAACAACTTGTACTAATTTACATATTACTTTTGTTTGAATTAATGAGAAAAATATTGCTGGTACTATTATTAGCTAAAATCACAGATTATTGAGTTTACCTTAGTTTTTAACCTAGTATCGTTTATTATGTTTCGGGATTCCATTTAGGATACTTCATTACATTTAATTTTCTTGTATTTTCAAGAACTTCTTAGTTGCTGGCTCATATTTACATTTTTGATGACTTTGGTAGTTTTAGAGTACTAAGCATATTGCTTTCCTAGTGCTTCTATAACAATGTCCAACAGAGTGTGTCTTAAACAACAGGCATCTAACTCCAGCAAGAATGGCCTATATCACAGAATCTCAAAATTGCAGATGCTGGCACAGATGTGGAAAGAAAGGAACACTTCTACACTGCTGGTTGGACTGCAAATTAATACAGCCTTTTTGGAAGGAAGTATGGAAAAACCTCAAAGAACTCAACCTAGACCTCCTGTTTGATCCTGCAATCTCATTACTGGGCATCTATCCAGAAGGAAAAAAAGAAAAAAACTTTTATTATAAAGACACTTATACTAGGCTGTTTATTACAGCCCAATTTACAATTGCTAAAATGTGGAAACAGCCTAAATGTCCTTCAACTCAGGAATGGATTGCTAAGCTGTGGTATAGGTATACCATGGAATATTACTCAGCCATAAAAAAATGGAGATTTTGAAGCATTTGTACTAACTCGGATAGAGGTAGAACACATTCTTCTTAGTGAAACATCACAAGAATGGGGAAGCATGAATCCTATGTATTCAACTTTGATGTGAGGACAATTAGTGACAATTAATGACACAGTGGGGCCTGGGGGAAGGGGCGAGCAGACAGAGAGAGAAGGAGGGAGGGGGTGAGAGAATAAAAACAACAAAAACAAAGAAAATAGTGATAAATTTTCACAAAAACTGGATTCAATTTTGACCAAAGTACATTACTTAAACATTAATTTTTAGTTCAACTTATTAATATGTTGTTTAGGATATTGCATCCTCATTTATAAGTGAGATATGTTTGTAATTTCCCTTTATAACAATATATTTTCTCTGGTTTATCCAGATTAAGTAGAATGACTTTGAAATAGTTCTTGTTTTTCTATTGTCCGTAAAATTTGGCATGACTTGTTTTATGAAATTATCTTATACTTTTATTTATAAATATTAGTTCTCTACTTTTTGAGACTTTGGGAAAAAAATTACAAGTTAACTGACAACTCCGTACTGAGCCTCAGAGTTAAACCATTCTATAACAGACATACTCTTATTTGACAATGTGAATGTTACTTTCTTTACATTATTATTAATAATATTGTTTAATATTTTGATGCAGTATTTGTCTGATTTCTTTTCTGAGTGTATTTATCTTCGTTCATTTTTTTCGAGGCTTTTGTTTCTAGTCCTTATCTTAAACACTGTGATTGTTATTAAATTTTAAGCCTTGTTAATTCTGTGAAGGGAAAAAGTGGAAACCTAATAAACACATGCATATGTATAAATAAAAAACATATAAAAAACAGACATTCTTTGTGTTACAATTCTGGAGGCTACAGTCTAAAATAGAAGGATAATGTTCCTCTGAAATGTGTAGGATTGAGTCCTGCCTTTCCTCTGCGGCACCTGCTGGTTTGCTGGGAATCCTTTCCTTTCTGTAGCTGGCGACAGACACCTCCAGTCTCTGCCTTTATCCTCACCTGTGTGTCTGTCTTCACTGGACATCTTCCAGGGACCCCAGGGACTTTGCACTAAATGTCTGTCTACTCCAGGATGATGTCATCTTTTTCTTTCCTCATTAATTTTTGACATACAGAAAGCTGAACAAGATTAACATACACCCACATGCAACTTGATTAGTTTGGAGTTAAGTATAAACCCATGAAACCATCTCCCCAAACTACATCATAAGCCTATCATCAGCAAGAGTGTTTTCCTGCCCTCTTATTTATTATTCCTTTTTCCTGCGATATGAACACTTAACATAAGGTCTACCCTCAGAAAAACTTTAAATGCACAGGATAGTATTAACTAACAACAGGCGCTATGCACAGATGTCTAGGACCTGCCAGCTTTGTGTGGTTGAAACGTCCTCTTTGACTCAGGTCTTCCCTCCTTGTTTTGCCCTCTGCCCAAGCCCTGACAGTCACCACTCCATTCTCTGCTTAATGAGTCTGAGTTCTTTTAGATTCTTCTTGTAAGTGGCATCAAGCAGCATTTGTCCCTTTCTGCCTAGTTATTTCCCATCTGTAGATCTTCTTTAGTAAGAAATCACTTCAGAGCTTTTGCCTGTTTTTTTTTAAGTGAGTTGCTTTTTTTATTATTTAGCTTTATGAATCTTTAGTATATTTTGGATACAAGTCCTTCGTGAAACATGTTTTGCAAATATTTTCTCCAGTTTTTGCCTTGTTGCCTTTTTTTATTTTTAATTTTCTTACTGATGTCTTTAGCAGGGCAGAATATTTTAGTTTTAGTTAAGTTCACTTATTCATTTTTTTTTTCTTTTTTTCAGATTGCGTTTTTGGTTTGTATCAAAAAAATCATTGTCAAACCCAAGTCGCCTGAACTTTCTTCCTAGTCATCTTCTAGGAGTCTGAAAGTTTTGCTTTTGACATTTATGTCTTTGTCCCTCTCTGAGTAGTTTTTGTGCAAGTTGTAACTTCTTTATTTATATAATTTTACATGTGGATATTCAGTTGTTGTAGAGCTGTATGTTGTAAAAACTATCCTTTCTCTATTGAATAATTTCCTTTGCTCCTTTGTCAAAGACCAATTGTCTATATTTGCTTGGGTATATTTTTGAGCTCTGTATCTGTTTAATATGTGTCTATTCTCTTGCCAGTACCATGCTGTGTTAGTTTATAGTGTGTCTTAAAGTGGGCTAGCCTCATTCCTCCAATTTAGTTCTTTTTAAATACTGTGTTGGGTATTGTGTATCTTTTCCCTTTCCATACACATTTTAGAACTATTTTATTTATTACCATAAATATAAAGACTGGGATATTTGTTGAGATTGCTTGGAATCTGATAGATCTATTTGAGAAGAAATAGTATATTAGGAATACTGGAGGAATACTTCCTGTCCATGGACACAAAATATCCCTCATGTATTTTATTGTTCTTTGATTTCTTTCAATAGAGTTTTGTAATTTTTTGCATAAATATTCTCTTTATTTTTAGATTTATGCCTAACCATTTCACTTTTTGCTCTTATATAAATGTCCCTTTTTTTTTTAATTTAGAATTCCAGTTATTCATTGCTGGTATATTAGAAAGCAGTTGACATTTTTATAACAATCTTGTTTCTTTGACATAATCATTTACTGAAATGTGGATCATCAGTAGTTTGTTATATCTTGAAGCATTTCATGCTCTTTCACCACAATCATCTTTTTCACCTGGGATAGGTCCCCTCAAGACCAATCATGAGACTAAATTAATTATGAAAGTCAGTCTGCTCAACTTAGTCCAATTAAACCAGATTGCATGTTCCCATCTTCCTAATCATACTCACCTCAGGGACATGTTACTGTCATGTTTTTCAACAAATTGAGGTAAATTATTTTCACAAATATGACTGTCAGAAAAGATGCTTTAAGTTCAGGAAGATTGAAGGACATTGGATTTAGCTTATTAACCCGTAAATTTGTGCCAAAACATTCAATCCCAATCTCATAATGCTTTTGGGCTACCCATATATCCTCATTGATAATGGAAACAATTTTATCAGAGGGAGTAACATATAAAAAAAGTACAGAACTGAATAATGAAAAAGGCGGAATTACATTTTTGTATGAAACTATCATGACCATTAAAATCAAGCTCAACAATTAAGTTATGATTATTAAATCAGCACATAAAGACACTTTGTGCAAATGAATGGCCATAAATTATAAGCACAAGAAACATTGCACTGTTTTCCTATAATGTTCAAGTGTAAATATTTCCTGATTTTAAAATAAAGAACAGTCATGCTGCTAAGGAAGAGAAGGGGGTAAATGATTTCATTTGCTTACATTTGCATGGTCAGAGTAGCAAAAGTGATATCTCTAGTGTATATTCCATGCTTTTTCCCTAAAACGCTACTTTTTTTCTTAAGGAAAAGTACAATTTTGTAATCTAGAGTCACTGGCAGGTGAATCTATTCTTATTTATACAATTAACGACAGTGTGGTTCCATCATGAACATGAAGAATATCAACATAGGTTATAAGAATCAACTATGAGCTGTCAAGCATGGACTATTTCCAACAGTCGACTATCTTTAGGAATCTCAAAGAATAGGAGTTTCACAACACCTTTTAAAAATAATTTTCTCATGTCATTAAACAGCAAATCCTAGAGCTGGGATTGAACTGTCATTTGTCAGTGTCTCAGCATTTTTACAAGCACAGAAAAGAAAGGAGGCAGGCAGGCACTGATGCTGGGTTGTTCTAACTCTGCAAAGCTGGAGGAATATGAAACACAGCCTTCCTCTTTCTCCTGCGCCCAGCCTATCCAAGAGAATTGCTGTGCACAAGGTGCTGGGTCCTGAGTCATACAACCCCCCCACCAGTGCAGAAGGGAAAGTGTCACTATGAGGATATCACAGAATAATCCAATTGATCCCCCCTCAAAGCAGAGAGAAATTGGCAGCTTTCAACTTACTTATTCCATTAAAACTCTCCAGTCTCAAGTCGGGCATCATTTCCCAGTTGTGTGCCTAAAGCACTTCGTCAGAAGCCCATAGCTAGAAATAAGATGAATTCATCTGACTTCTCAAAGCCAGGTTGTGAACTGTGGCAAATAAATTTCTGGGGATTTTACATTTGCTTTATATTCAAATGAAACCATCTACCCCTCCACTGTTATTATAATCAGAGAAAAGTTACTTAAAATTGCTCTTGGACATCTATTCCTTAAAAGAATGATAAGTACCTTGTACACAGAACAAACTAGTAAAAGCACATGATAGCTAATCCCCTTTTGGAACATTTTTTGGGGTTGCCAAGGTTGTATTCTTTACTTCAGGTGAAAATAACATCAATGTAAATATGATGAACTTCAAAACATGATACTATTTTTCAGACACTTTTCCTACTACATTAAGTTAGAAAAGTGTTTTATCAATTCCTAAGATGCACTATATATATGCTGTATTGATTCTGATACATTTCCTCCATTCATTTTAGTACCTACTTTTCTTAAACTGAAGCTTTAGATCAAACAACTCCACGCACCAACTGGCTGTGCAAGGTTTTGGTTTGAGTTTTTTCAATTTGATGTCATATGTCTTCTATCTGATAAATATGCAGTAGTTGACTATTGCAGATCAATAAGCAAGGTGTCTAAAAGCAACAACTTTGCAATCAGATGACCTAAATTAAAATCCTGTGTTGAGTTTGCCAGCATATTGTACACGGAAACATCACCTAAACTTCCTAAGCCTCAGCATCTTCATCTGTGTAATGGGCATGATAATAGCAGGCTCATAGGGCAGTTGTGAGCATTACCTGAGTTCATTCATGAAATAGATCTTTCCACAGAAAATAATCGCCCAGTGGGTAGTATCTGTTTGGGATTTCTGTTTCATTATGTGCAAACATTTTTCCAGGTGCAGATCAGAAAAAGTGTTTAAAATAAGGGATCAGGGAGCTCTCACTGCTTTTGATTCCATTAATGAGTAAGAAGACTCGGTTCCTCTCTTCAGAGAACAAGAACGCCAGAGAACCAGAGAGAAAAACACCCAAATCAAAGCAACAGAAAGGAGTTTGGAGAGATATTAAATGTAATATGAGTTTGCAAATAGAAAGCACATTCAGATGGTTATTAGAAATAAAGGAGTGTAGGATTATTCTGAATTATTAAGCTATTTCAATTTTGCATTTGAGTCGTGAAAATGCCAGTGAGTTAAGTCTTTTGGAAATTGCTGAAAGTGCCCTCAGGTTATTTGCATTATATAATTGTGTACTTAAAGAGTAATCTGTTTTCCCTGGAGGAATAAAGAAAACTACTATAGTTGAGTTAAGTGACTTTATTTCTAGTGGTGTTATGTTCTACACTATGAAACCAACCGCAATGCTCTGAATAGACACATGAGCAGTGAGTGTGGAACAAGAAAACCTGGGCTTTGCCAGTTCTCTTGTTAAGGACATATTTAATCTTTTGATGCCCCAACCCATCTGCATTTATAAAATAAGAGAGCTTTTCATACAGACATTTTTTGGAATATTAAATTAAATGTCCCATGGGGAAGTTGTTTGCAAAATCTAAAGTGCTATATAAGCTAAGGCACTATCCAGATAATTGCAATTTGAAACCCAAATCTGAAATTACATTATCACTTTACTTTTCTCATATGGTTTTACACGTTCTTATTTTTTTCTCTTTAAATTCTTGTGAGTCATCAATATGAATGTTATTGTCCTTATTTTGAAGATGAAAAAACAAAGACTCAGTGAATTTAAATCATTTTGCCAACAAGAAATACTAAAAAGTTAGTGTACTTAATACAAGGTGATTTTTCAGTACATTGAAATTAAGATTAATTGCTTCATAATGATTCTGGCAAGAATTTTATCTATCTGGAAAATAAAAAATGTTCACCTGTTACCTTTGCATCATGCACAACAGATATATTACAAATGTGTTGAATCCTTAAATGTTGACACAATAATTAAAAATAAAAAATATTATGCAATTCAAGATCAGCAGGAGAACTTGGGTAGGCTTCAAAACCTACAGCAATAAAAGAAAAGATAGAAATTGAAATATTAGAAAATACTTTTTAATGGCAGATTATCATATAAATCAAATGACATAACATATAATTGGAATATAGAGTTAGAATTCAGGTAAGATAAAAAGGATAACTATCTATTACATATAAAGAGATCTTAAGAAATTGAGCAAAAAGACATTAGCCCAATCGTCCAGTGGTCATGGCAGGTGAACAGACATCAGCAAACCCCAATTCTAAATGGCTAATAAATATTTCTTTCAAATGTTCTAATCCACAATTCAGAAACACAAATTAAGGCAACACAGTGTTATCTATGCTCATCTAAATATTAAACAATAGAATGAGCGATAATTATTGCACCCGTGAATAAGAGTTACAGGGTACAGTCATATACCCTTCCTAAAAATGTGAATTGACAAAACCCTTGGTAAAAGAAATCTAGCACAACCAAAAATAATATATTGTTGGGCAAAAAAAAAGATATAAAACCTGTACGTATATGGGAATTACATGATTGCAGGTTTATAAAACAAAGCGATCCCAAGATGTCTACATTTAGGGATACAAATGAATGTGTCCACTGATGAGCTAGCACAGTGCCCCGGGAAGTTTTTTAGACGTTAGCATTGATTTCTGGTGGGCACAAAAACTGATTGGCTGAGTAGGTTGAGAGATTTGATTATATTAAACAAATCGGTAAATCTATTTAAAGTACTGTAAGCCAATATAAGGGCTTCTATTTTTAGTCAAAGTGTCATGAGAAGCCACTGGAAGATTTACATGAATAAACAGGTATTTTCACATACACAGCAAAGCCTTTTCTTATGTATTTACATCTCACACCTCTTGCCTGTTTGTTGGTTTTAGGTCTAACTTCCCTTTCTCTTTCCTCTTCTCTTCCCCATTCTCTTCCTTTCAGTCATTTCTTTTTAAAATTCTTTCCTTTTTTGCCTTTCTCTTTCTGTTCTTCTTCCTTTCCAGTTTTTCTGCCTCTTTTCTCTCTTTTCCTTTTCTTTTGTTCTTATCCCTTTCATTCCCTTCTCCTTTCTCTCTCCCCTTCCTTCATCTCTCCCTTCCCTTCCTGACAATTCATGGCAGAGTCCGTGTGTGGAGACCCAGGAGCGGAGTGGTTGTCCACTGAGCAGGTGTCAGGCAGGCAGCTGGCGGTGAGGTGAGTCATCTAGAGACGCAGGCAAGTCAGTGCTTGTGGTAGCCAACGAGACCAGCCGGAGGGGAGCAGGGCAGGAAGGGTTCAGAAAAGGTGGCTAACTTGTTTGGGAGATTAGTAATACAAAACAAATAAGTAAAATGATCAATTAATAAGGAAAAATATAGACAATAGTGTGAATCAGGTAAGAAAGTATTATACAAGCATAAAAATGAGGATTATAAAGAAACCTCAGGTGTTAAATTGGAATTGTAGGTATCCACTTGCACTCTTATTTTTAAAATTAATAGCATACATAGATACATAAATAGTTTTAGATATGTGTGTGTGGCCCTTTTGGTTTGGAAAGGAGGTGAATTGGAGTCTCACATGGAAGATAATGTGGCATTCTCCAGGAATTCTCTTCTTCCTGATGACCTCAGAGGGATGTTTGCTGTGTTTTAGTTTGCTGGGATTAAGTCCTAACTCAAGTCAAAAACAGAGAAAATGGCACAAGTGGTCAAATCTGAATTCTTATTCTGTCATTTACCAGCTAGTACTTGGATTTATTTGAAGAATTAAATGAAGTGAATAATATAACGTATCTGCTCCTGCAATGAAGAAAAGTTAAAACTGTATTTGCTATCCAATTTTCAAATAAATATTGCCTCTTTCATTCGTACAAGACTGGAGTTACCTATAACAGGGAGCGGTTGCACTAGTTTACATGGAGGAAAATATATTTAGAGAAGACAAATGATTTAGTGGAAGTCAACTAATGAGGAACAGGATCCTGCTCAAAGACCAAGATTTCTTATCATATTAACTTACATATGAATCTTAATCTCAATAAGTCAAAGGCCTTTTGCATAGAATTTAATATATTTTTTCATATTATTTACTCAATTAAACACTTCTAAGCAAGTGAAAGAAAGCTCTGATGATCTGTAATTAATGTGGATATGCCCTTGGTAAACTATTCTGCAATTTGACACAGAACACCTTATAAATGATAATATACGAAAATGCTGTCTTCAATATAAGAGAATGAACAAGCCCAAAATGGCATTTTGGGATTCTCCCCTTATCACGGAAGCACACGGGCAGCACATTCTGACCTACCGAATTGAAGATGTGTGAGCGATTAAGGTGTTATGAGGAAGTGTGAAATAAATTTCCCATTGAAAACATGTTGATAAAACGTAGGCAGATAAAATCTCCATGGCACAGAAAGAAATCTCTTTGAAAACATTCAAGTGAATGGTCATGTTTTAAGCTAACAAGTAGTTACTGAAGCTGTCCTTGAAATCAGCAAAATGTTCACCTTGCAGATTTGTTAGGAGTTGCATTTACAAAGCAAAAAATGTCTAGGTCCCAGCATTCGTGCGAGGAGGCCTTATATAATCTTGTTTTGATGTAAACAATAGAGCCTGTTATTATAATAAGATCCAATTAATACAATGCTGACAATCACTGTGCCAGGTAGACAGAAGGAAATAACACACTCATTATCTTTGCATGCATTCCTTTGCTTTTATCATCAAAGCACATTAGTACAACAAAGGAATAAATAAAGTGGCACCACACAGTAAGTAAAGGCAGGGTGCAAGAGGTTAATAACAGGCTATGGTAAAATACTATCGCCTTCCACTGATTAGCATATTTTCTAACTATATAACAAAAAGAGAACTTCGTAAACGAGGTTTAGGAATTAATAGAGATATATACTTAGAAAATTACTAACATTCAGAACAAAAATATGTCTCAGATTACTACCATTCTCTCTCAAACACACACTCTGCATATGAGCAATTAATCACGAAGATCTCAAAGAACCAGCTATCATTTCAATTATAATTTTTCCTTGTTTCACACCTTTCTATCCATCCACCAATCTATCTATCCAAATCCTCTTATATTTTTAGCTAATTTTCCCTCCTATCTATTGGGGATGATAGAAATGATTTTGTCCTTCCTTCCATGGTTCATGCTCAGCCCTGCAGGGTAGAGCACTTCATTTCACTGACACTGCTTTCTGGCTTCCCTCTTCAGGGGGTGAAACTGATGCTCTTGAAAATGGACCTGAAAATGACCAGGTAATGTTTTCTCTTAGGCATCGTACTGCCCCTTAAAGGTATTATTCCAGTTCTCCCTTCCCTTTTTGGCTTCCTGTCTTCATATTGCAAATGCACCTCAAAGCCTATCTTTTGAAGGAAATGCTAAATATACTCTATTCTCCATCTACTAGATTCCTTGACAGTGACAAGCAGAGGAGAGTGTTGAAGGAGGCAATAGACAAGTGTCTACGCCACACAGCTAGACACTTGATATTCTAGAAATCTCTCTTAAGACTTCTATTCTAAGAGACATTTGCCAAACCACTTTTACCAAAGTATCTCTTGTAGTTGTGGGGGAGTGAGAGGGACAGAGCTATTAACAGTCATCTTCAGGCTCAACCTCTTTTTACTTAAAAATATTGGAGGTGATAGATAACCCCAGTTATCCTGATTTGGTCATTAGACAATATATACATGTATCAAAATATCACGTCTACCCCCCCAAATAGGTACAACTATTATATGTCAATAAAAATAGGTTACTTGAATAAAAGTTAAGATAAAAGGAATATAACCTATTTGATTTTACATTTGTCAGTAAATCCAACCTCCTTAGCAGGGAACCTAAGACAGAAAGACAGGTAAACGGCAAAATTGAAGCATATACACCCTGTCACAAACACCGCGCGCACGCACACACACACACACACACACACGTGCGCGCGCAGCCTAATTTGATAATAATTTTCTTTATTTTACTCTTTGATACTTTATTCTTATTCTTTTGTTATTCTCTTCCCTGATTTCTTCTTCGACCTAACATGTGACTGTCTCTTATCTTTTCTGTATACGTGGAGTTTTCTTTTCTTTTTTCTAAGTGCAAGTACAGGAATCAGCTATAATATAGTGACAGTCTTTGTTCCTTAAAATCTGGGTTCAGGGAGGGCGGAGCAAGATGGCGGACGAGTAACAGCTTCCTTGCGGCTGGGCACAGTGAGACTGGGGAGAGAGGACTTCAGGCATCTCTGCCAGGCGGGATCTGCCCAGAAACTTCCCTTTGGGGACACAGGGAGACAGC
>CAUYON010100273.1:0-32728 GCA_963573935.1 Arctocebus calabarensis | reverse complement strand
CAGTTTCTTAATAATATGATAATAAATCCCCAACTCCTTATGGTGCCCCACTGGGCCCTTTACAATCTTGCTCCCATCTACATTTTTTTTTTTGGAGACAGAGTCTCACTTTGTTGCCCTCTGTAGAGTGCAGTGGCATCACATCTCACAACAGCCTTCAACTCCTGGGCTTAGGCTATTCTTTTGCCTCAGCCTCCTGAGTAGCTGGGACTACAGGCGCCCGCCACAACGCCTGGCTATTTCTTTTTGTGTGTGTGTGTGTGTGTGTATAGAGACAAAGTCTCACTTTATCGCCCTCAGTAGAGTGCCATGGCGTCACACAGCTCACAGCAACCTCCAACTCCTGGGCTTAGGCGATTCTCTTGCCTCAGCCTCCCGAGTAGCTGGGACTACAGGCGCTTGCCACAACGCCCGGCTATTTTTCTGTTTTGCAGTTCAGCTGGGGCCAGGTTTGAACCCACCACCTTCAGTATATGGGGCTGGCACCCTACTCGCTGAGCCACAGGCGCCGCCCTAACGCCTGGCTATTTCCCATCTACATTTTTTAGTACAACTGAGCTACTTCTGCACATACATGCAGATATACTAATGGTTCATTTACCTTGTAATAACTTGGTATATGGTGATCTTTCTATCTCAAACACTCTTGTGCTCCTTCCATGCCTAACGAACTATTACTTCTCAAACTTCAGTCCAATTCTTATGTCCTTCATGAAGACTTTTCCATCCCATCTACCTCCTTTCCAAGGACAGCTGTTCCTTTCTACAGGCTTCCAAAACACTATGTGTACATCTCTGACACTGATCCCACTGTAGGCCTGTATCTTTTTAAACCCACCACTGTGTGTGACATACACTGTTTTACAGATGTCTATTAAATGAATGAAGATGTATGTGGGAACTGTGTAATAAACTGTCAACTTTGGTCTATACTAGTGGTTTTCCAATTCACTAACATTTTTAGCAGTGGACCCTTATTTTGATAAGATATCTCATATGGAACTGAACACATAAAACCCTAGTTGAAGCTAAAGAGGAAAGGTCCAGAGTTTGGCCTTCCTCTTATCTATCTTCCCTCTCGCAATCCCACAAGAAATCTAGAGTTCCACAGAACACAGTTGGAAAACAGCTGCTTTAACAAGAAACTTAAAAAATCTTAAGATACAATTAATAAAGAAAAAGATTCTCATATTCTGGTTTAAGAAAAATGGCTATGAAGAATAGCTATAGTAAATTGTTTTCTTAAAAGGGCAGAATCTTTTTGAGATTCTTTATTATCCTAGCACAAATAGTCAAACCTAGTGTTTGTAAACTGCAATATGCCTAAGTTGGTATTACTAATAATTAATATTATGGTTAGCAAGCTACTATTTCAATTTTACCTTTCTAATACTATAGGCATGTTTTTATTTTAATTTTTCTTCAAATCTGATGTTCTCACCTGCATTAACTTGTTTTATGTTAGCAATTAATAATAAACTTCTTTGATTTTTCTTAGGAAAGGATTTTAGGAACAAACTCAAATATGGTCTATAAATAATAAATGTAGTAAACATCTTACTTCATCAGCAAGTTTTCGGTTAAAAATCCTTGACTCTTCTAGTGGTGACCAGATTTTTATGTCATAATCTATGCCAGATGAGGCTAGAACTAGAAATAAAATTTACATATTAATATACGTATAATACTTAGAAAATACCATTGATTCAAAACATACATATACGTTATTATGCATTGTGTATATACAGCGAAAGTGAACTTGAATGGCAATTGTACCTATACATTTAAATGTTAATTGAAGATATTATTCTAAAGATTTCCTAAAACTTACCCTAAAAAACATAATTGTAAGTTCATATTAAAGACACTCAAATTTCTTATCTCTTATGAGGTATATGGGCAATTTCAGACAGAAGGCAACCAATGCTCTTTTGTCCTGGTAAATTAATTCAGATATGTGAGGACTAAAATGAAGGTTCAGTTGGGTAGGCACTGAAAAGTTCAGTCATGCCAAACCTCTTATAGCTAATAAAATGTAGAAGAAATATTAGAAGAATAAACTCTTTAACCCATTTCTTTATACTTTCTTGCCAAAAGCAGATTATAGGGGTTTTTTTTTGCAGTTTTTGGCTGGGGCTGGGTTTGAACCTGCCACCTCCAGCATATGGGGCTGGCACCCTACTCCTTTGAGCCACAGGCACCACCAGTATTTTTTGTTTTAAATCCAAGTAGAGCTATAATTTACTCTAGTGGTACCTACTAGGATAATTTGGATTATTCTTATAATATTAGAAACTAGAAAACAAATGGAGCTGATGAATCATACAACAATTTTTAGGCCTTGTCCTATAAAAGATATCTTACTTGGGTCAAATGGATGTGGCTGCAGGCAGTTTACCACATGATTATCAGCTTCCAGAAGCATCAAGTGCTCTGCAGTGTGCCGATCCCAAATGAAGATATGGCCACAGTCAGAACCACTCATCACAAAGTTAGCACCCCAGAAATTAGCTTCTTTTATCTAAGGGTTTAAAAAAGTAAAGTATAAGAAAATTCAATCCAATGGTATTAAAACAAAGACTTATGTTATTCCTATGTCAAAAAAAATTGGCTCAGAAAATAGTAAAGTTATGGCTCAGCGCCCATGGCACAGTGGTTGTGGCGCCAGCCACATACACAGAGGCTGGCGGGTTTGAACCTGGCCTGGGCCAGCTAAGTAACAATGACAAGTGCAACAACAACAACAACAACAAAAAACAGCTGGGCGTTGTAGTGGACGTCTATAGTCCCAGCTACTGGGAGGCTGAGGTAAGAGAATTGCTTAAACCCAGGAATTTGAAGTTGCTGTGAGCTGTGATGCCTCAGCACTCTACCCAGGATGACATAGTGAGACTCTGTCTCAAAAAAAAAAAATAAATAAATAAAAAAAATAAAATAGTAAAATTAAAAACTGATGTATCTTTGTCTTCTAGTTTCTTAAACTGTGAAAATAGGGACTTCACTTTGTTCAATGCTGTATTTACAGCATCTAAAACAGTACTTGGTATACAGTTGGTGCTTAATTAGAAACTTAAAATGAAGGAGATTTTTTCAGTTTTAGACAATATAATGAAAATTTATATATGTGTGATTGAACTTTCTAAAAATTGTACCATATTAGCTTTCATAAGACAATGAAATAAGAAAAGTTTTTTTCACTTGTTTTATGACCAAAGAACAAAAAGTTCTAATGAACAATCTTTTCATTAGCTATTAGAAGCTCACACAATTAAGAAGGAAAGATATACACATATTTTATATGATATACTAGAAAGGTTATAATACTTTTTAATGAATGCACATGCATAGAAGCATCAAAAATCTTTGTTCTTAAAATCAGTATTAAAAAAATCATTTTAGGGATGGGTGTGGTGGCTCATCCTGTAATTCTCGCACTCTGGAAGGCTGAGGTGGGTGGGCTGCTTGAGCTCAGGAGTTCAAGATCAGCCTGAGCAAGAGCAAGACCCCATTTCTACTAAAAACAGAAAAACTGTGGCATGGTGGCACATGCCTGTAGTCCCAGCTACTTGGGAGGCTGAAGCAAGAGGATTGCTTAAGCCCAAGAGTTTGCGGTTGCTGTGAGCTCTGATGCCACAGCACTCAACCCAGGGTGACAGAGTGAAACTGTCTCAAAAAAAAAAAAAAAAAAATCATTTTTATCTATAGTTGCTACTTTGCCATTTTTGATGCTCACACAAAAGAGGGCACCAGTTTTGTTCTTACTCAGGCTACTATTATATTTACTTTTATCCTCTCTCTTTTTAATTCTTTCCTATAATTATTTGCATCCAAACTTTTAAAACCTAAAACACAAGAAATGGAAATTGGTTATTTCTATTAATAACGAGTATCCTTCTAAGATTGACTGTTACCACAAATGGTATCTGTAGAGAGAACTAATTATTTCCCCACCCCAAATTAATTTTTTACCTAGATCTTAAATAAAGCAGATTAAAGCAAATTCTAGAGATAACTTTTTGATCACTCAATGAATATATGAGAAGAAAAACACTTTATAGATGTGAAAGAGTCAGAGTAACATATATTCATACCAATCATCTCAAAAGACTTCCTTCCAATTTTAGTATGTGTGCTGCTGAAGCAAGCACATCAAAAGACTTATTAAATAACTAACACTGCACTGGTGGACTCTTAAAACTAGAAAAGCTCTCAGATCATCTGGTCTATTCTTCTAATTACATAGGTGAAGAAGTTAAGGTCTAGAGAGAAAAACTGACTAAAACAAATTTTCAATTTGTCAATCTTTTTAAAAGAGTTATAATTAAAGTAATCTTATAATATTTTGCAATCGACCTGGATTTTATCAAACTCTCCTCTCCAAACTAACACAGGGTACTGATACGAGCTTAAAAAATTACTAGAACTTGGGCGGCGCCTGTGGCTCAATGAGTAGGGTGCCGGCCCCATATACCGAGGTTGGAGTGTTCAAACCTGGCTCCGGCCAAACTGCAACAAAAATAAAAGCCGGGTGTTGTGGTGGGTAACTGTAGTCCCAACTACTTGGGAGGCTGAGGCAAGAGAATCACCTAAGCCCAAAAGCTGAAGGTTGCTGTGAGCTGTGATGCCACTGCACTCTACTGAGGGTGACATAGTGAGACTCTGTCTCTAAAAAAAAATTTAATAAATCTATTAGGACTTTTCAGGCAGACAGCAAATGTGAGAGAGCAAAAATGATGCAATGGTTACTTATATAGGCTAAAAGTTTTAAAACTACTTATTTTTTTTAGTAGGGTAGAGTGTTATAAAAAATGATCTTTCACGATGTATTATAGGACTAGAAAAACCATGTTTAAATAAAGAGATAACTGTGAAGGTTTAGTAACATAATATGGAAGTCACACTGGTAATATATGAAGATAATCATTATGGAAAAAACATTCATATTATGAACTGCAATTTCACTAAAGAATGCCACAAGCATTTGGTACCATTGTCCTGGAGTTGCGATGGCCCTTATAAACCATTTTTACTAGTGGCCTTCTAATGTTCAAAGTATCCAGTTCTTCCATTTCTTTCCTCTCTTTTCTCCTCCTGAAGAACTCTTGAATGCGGGCAACAGCAGAGCGTCTATGAATTACATATTAAAAAAAAAAAACCAAACATAAAAAAAATTAACAAGCCACTACAGAATGATCATGAGGAACTTTAAAATACAGTTAAGTCAACAAAATATTTAAACACATTATCTCCATAAGGCACCCCCAACCAAAAGCATAAAAAGGCAGACACAACAGTGAGATTATCAGACTAGTTGAGTTACTACAAGAAAAGTAATTTAGTTAAGAGACAACTTAAAAATTTGGTACTGGATGGAAAGTAAAGGAAATAGCATGCGGCACACTGGTTTTTAAAGGGCTATTTTATAAAAAACATACAGACAAAATTCATAAGCGATTTTACTACAAATAAAACAAATTCTATTCAGTGTTCTTTCTCTTCCTCCCCATATTAGGAAAAGTAAAGGAAAAAGGAAAAAACAAAAGAAATTAAGGGTAACACAGAATAGCAGTGGATAAATATGTTTTGAGATTTTACTTAAAACATTTTTTAAAGATGCTTCAAGAAAAGACTACTCAAGAAAATGAGAAAATATTAACATGTCAGCAATAAGACAAAGACCTTAAAAAATTAATAGCATCTTTTCTTTATGAATGCTATATCTTAATAAAGTTTTGGAACTAATGAGGCAGATTTATTCTCAGCACCAGTATTGAGAAACAGAGTGTAACTGGAGTTCCGTGTCTCCTAAGTGTCCCTTTCCCATTATACTTTCCCCTTAAAGGAAACCACTACTCTGACTTGTAATATCATAAATTAATTTGGCCTGTTTGTGAACTTTAATTAAATGGAATCATACAACACATATCATATCTAGCTTCTTTACTTCAACATTATGGTTTTAAGATTTGTCCATATTGCTACAGTCAGCTGTAGTTCATCCATTTTCTTTGCTGTAGAGTATTACTTTTTATAAATGTATTATAATTTATTTACCCATTCTACTATTGGTGAACATTGTATTGTTTATATTATTTTCTTTTTCCTAAGGCTGCATCATTTCAGAATGTTTATAGTTTCTCATTATTAAAATGGGGCTACTATAAAAATTTGTTCATGTCTTTGGTGAGCATATATACATATTTTATGTTCAATGTATACCTAAAAGAGGAACTGCTGGACCATAGTATGTACATAATGTTTGGCTTTAACAGACAGATATCCCCAAAGTAAGCATAGGAGTTTTCTAAAGTGTTTGTACCAAATTACATTAATATATGTTTTTTTACATTAATATATTTTTGAGGAGAAATTAAATAATATGTATAAGTTTTGACTCAGTGATTTTATTTTTAAAAAATGTATACTGTAACACTGAGTGTAGTGGCTCAAGCCTGTAATTCTACCACTGTGGGAGGCCGAGCCAAGAAGACTGTCTGAGTTCAGGAGTTCAAGACCAGCCTGAGGAAGAGCGAGACCCTATTTTTACTAAAAGTAGAAAAATTAGCTGGGCATTGTGGCGGGCACTTGTAGTCCCAGCTACTTGGGAGGCTGAATAAGGGAGGAGGATCACTTGAACTCAGGAGTTTTGAGAATTTGAGGTTTCTGTGAGCTAGGCTAATGCATTGTAGCCTGAGAAACAGAGAGAGACTCTGTCTCAAAAAAAACAAAATACAAAAAAGAAAGTGTACTGTGGAAAAACTTAAGGTGCAAATATGTAATTGTTTTTCACTATGGAACTGTAATTGAGAAAGAATGGAAATAATCTAAACATTTACATAGTAATATGCTAATTAAATTATGGCACATCCACACAATAGAATACTCACATACATAAACAACTGTATGCTAGCTGAATCCAAAACAGATGTTAACGAATAATTTGTGGAAAACATATATGCTTAGAAAGATACAAATTATTAAGAATTTTAAAAATAAAATTTATAAATATTAGGTTGGTGCAAAAATAATTACGGTTTGGGGCCATAAATTTTAAATCTTTATAACAAAGATTGAACACCTCTTTATTAATCAAAATAGGACCCGTTACAATCAACATTGTTACCAACAAGAAATAAATCTGTTTCTTCCTATAGCATAAAAGTCCATGTTCTGGGATTCAATGAGCTCTTAGAAAGCATTTTTGGCATCCTGCTGGTTGCAGCAACATTGTCCCTTCAAAATGTTGTTGAGATCCTTGAAAGAAGTGGTAGTTGGCTGGCGAGAGGTCAGGTGAATATGGTGGATGAGACAAAACCTCATAGCCCAATTCAGTCAACTTTTGAAGCATTAGTTGTGCGAAATGCAGTCCGGCATTGTCATGGAGAAGAATGCCGGCTGTTCACCAATGCCGGCTGCAGGAGTTGCAGCTTTTGGTCCATCTCACTGATTTGCTGAGCATACTTCTCGAATGCAGTGGTTCTGCCAGGATTCAGAAAGCTGTAGTGGATCAGAAGGCAGCAGACCAGCGAACAGAGATCCTGATCTTTAACTGGTGCAAGTTTGGCTTTGGGAAGTGCTATGGAGGTTCTTCTTGGTTTCACCACTGAGTTGGTCATCCCCAGTTGTCCTATGAAATCCACTTTTTGTCATATGTCACAATCTAATTGAGAAATGGTTCACTGTTGTGTAGAATAAGATAAGATGGCACTTGAAAATAATGATTGCTCACCTGGTTTCTTGTACCCTCAATGAACCCCCAACAAGATTAAAAAAAAAAAGAAAGAAAAGAATGATTACTCTGATTTTCGGGTCAGCTCATGAGGCACCCACTCAGTGAGCTTTTTCACCTTTCTAATTTGCTTTCAAGTGCCAAACAACCATAGAATAGAATGGTTGACACTGAGTTCTTCAGCAGCTTCTTGTGTAGTTGTCAGAGGATCAGCTTTGATGTTGATGTCAATTTTCCGTGGCCGGCCATGACGCATATCTTCAAGGCTCTCATCTCCTTTGTAAAATGTCTTGAACCACTACTGCACTATATGTTCATTAGCAGTTCCTGAGCCAAATGCATATTGATGTTGCACGTTTTCTCTGCCGCTTTACTATTTTAAACTTGAATAAGAAAAAAAATCACTCGAATTTGCTTTTTTTCTAATGTTATTTCTACAGTCCAAAATAAAGATAAAATAAACATCAGTAAGTCATTAGCAAAAAAATGAAGTGGAAAATGCACATTAAAATGATGTATAACATAACCACATTTATTTAAAATGTATTCCAGTATCAAATGGCAGATTTCAACAATGCAAAAACCCCAAATAATTCTGCACCAAAATGACCCCAAATACTTGTTTTAAATGATTCGAGCTACTCCATCTATATGTACAAAGAAGATGTATGCACAAAATTAAGGCTGTATTAGTAATGAGGTGCTGGTAATTAAAAATTAATGAGAACTATAAATGTTCATTAAAAAAGTTGTTTGCCTTACCATGTCCTTATAAAGAATATTTTAAAAACCTAGACTTTGAGTTACATAGTTTGTGTTAGACAATTTAGATCAAAGATTATATCTAGATTTATATAACTCATTATATCTGGCTTCCAAGTGGAAACCTTTATGGCATCAGCAACAAAAGAGAGAATGAAATATGAGTGATGTTGAGAAGGACAGGAAGTTTCTTCTTCACAAGTGTGGCCAGTCCCACACCTTGGAAAAAGGAGACAAGCACAAGACTGGGCAGAAGACAGGGAAGGGTGCTGCATTTTCTTACAAGACTGGCAAAAAGGGTAAAGGCATCACCTGGGAGAGGATACAGTGATGTGGTATTTGGAGAATCCCAAGAAGTATATCCCTGGAACAAAAATGATCTTTGATGCATTAATAAGAAGGCAGAAAGGGCAGACTTGAAAGCTTATCTCAAAAAAGCTACTAATGAGTAATAATAGGCCACTGCCATATTTATTACAAAATAGAAATGTCTCATGACTTTATGTGTACAACATAATTAATCCCATACACCAGAATTCAGGATAGTTTTGTGGGACAGTCCTCATTTAAATAAGAGTGGTTTATGGTTAAATGAATATGATGTTTTTTTTGAATTTTGATAGTAAATCTGGTTTAGTAAATGCTAACACTGTTTTCCCTTTCTAAAGATAAGACTTGATTAGTAATGTTTAACTTTTCACAAAAATGATAAGTGCTATCTCAAAACCTATTGGAGACTGATTTTATATTTAGATTTATATAATTGGTTATATGAATATATTTAAATACCAGGGAAATCCCTTCAGGGTCTCAGAACCAAGCAAGAATTACCTGTATTTTAATTTGTGTTCATTAGCCTGTTAAAGGCAACAGTTGAAGATAAGGAAGCAATGTCTACTTTATATTTTTGGTCTTAACTATGCCAATCTGATTAGAATTCCCTCTATCTAAAATGCTGCCTTTTACTTACTAAAAGACATTTTAGTGTGGTTTATGTTTAATACTAAATGAAGAATATTTAACTTTTCTCACATTTAAAAAAGATTATGTCACTTACTACTATCTGTAGGAAAATTTAGAGAAAAATCTTCTAGTGCATAAATTTCAAATGAGAAAACAAAGTGATAACAGATGTTACAACTATATATACAATCATGTATAGCAGATCCTCCAATAATGTCACTTTATTCAATGCTATTCTGATATAATGTTTATAAGAAAAAAAATTGATTCCTGCCTGGGGCCACTGTCTTGTGTAGAGTCTGCAGTTCTCCCCCTGTCTTTGTGGGTTTTCTGCAGGCACTCTGGTTCTCCCTCCACATCCCAAAGATGTGCATGTTAGGTAAACTGGCGAGTCCAGATTGTCCCAGCATGAGTCAATGTGGGTGTGTGTGTGTGGCCCTGCAGGGGGATGATACCTTGCTCAAGGTTGGTTTCCACCTTGTAACCTGAGAAGCCAGGACAAGTTCTGGCTATCTTCACCTCTAAATTTGAATAACTAGGTAATTACCTTACTTGTTTTTATTAATCTTTCTTAAATGTATGTATAGCTTACACTTATTTCAATGTTTAATATTGGAAATGTTTTGGTCTTTATTTTTGTGAACAGAAATGTTATTTGTCTATGGTAAAACTGGTTTTCTCTTGTGTTGTTATACTTAAAGCCATAGCTTCCAAGAACCTAAAGATGACATTAAGTGAAGACTTACTGCTACTGTAAATATCTCACTCAGCTAACGATTCTAAAGAAGTGAATAAACTTAGAATGTATTAAAACAACTTTCCTAAGAGATGTTACATAAAAAACACTCAAAGAATATATCATTGAAAAAAATGTGTCACTGAAAATAATAAATTTGTACTTTACTAGTTTATAAAGCAAATGAACATTAAAATGATGTATCAGCAAATATTTATTACAAGGCCACTATCTGCAAAGCTATTTTTGAGAATATTAATTCTGATGTGTTCATTTGAAACATAATTTAAAATTTATATATGATATTTAAGGCTAAATAAGAAGGTGCTAATTTCAGAAGTAAAGTAATAGTAACAAACAGTATAAATTCCAATCCAATGGAGAAAAAAAGGAGAGGATAAGGGAAAGAGCAAAACCAGAAAAAAAAAAAGATAATTAGGAGAAAATGAGAAATATGTTCAAATATATCTATAATTAGGATATATTTAAATAGACTAAATTCACCTATGGAGAAAAAAGATTATCTGGGGACACATCTAAAGCATGAGGAAAGGTTTCAAGAAAGACATACTGTGCAAGTACTAATCATAGTTAGATTAACACACAAAATAGACTAAGGTTACAAAATAGCACTAACAATAGAAAAGAGTTCACTGCATAATATGTTAAACTTATCCAGAAGATATAACAGTTTAACATATAGGGTGGTCATAAAGTTCATGTGCAAATAGTTGAAACTATTTAAATTGCACACATTTATGGCCACCCTGGACATGCACCTGATAAAAATACTCCTAAAATGCACTAAAAAAAAAAAAAAAAAAAGAACTATAGGAATTACACAAATCCACCCTTATAATGGAGATTTCAACATACCCATTAAATCCAGCTGGCAAAAATATAAATAAATAATTGATCAAAAATACAGATGATTTGAACAATACAACAATCTTGATTCAAAGGTCATATATAAAACTCTGTACTTTACAATTATAGTTATATTCAAGGACCTAAGATACATATACAAATTTATCATGCACCAGACCAGAAAGTCAACTTCTATAAATTCGAAACAGGTCCCACACCAACCATGTTCTCTGAGCACAAGTTAGATGTTAATGAAAAAAAGCTGACCATATACAACCTAAGAAGTTAGACAACAATCATGGATGATCTTAAAGAATAGAAAGAAGGATATAGTAAAGACAGAAAAAGAAAATTAAGGTTAACATATATGAGAGAATCAATAAAGCCAAAAGCTGTTTTCTTTGAAAAGAGTAACAATACAATAAGAGTTCTGCCATGATCATAACAAAAATAATGAAAGGGACTCTCTATGTTATGAATGAAAAGATGGCTATAATTATAAAGACACAGTAGAAATTAAAAAGACAATAAAATACTATAATAAGTTTGAAAATTCAGGTAAGTTGACATATTCAAAAAACAAAACAGTACCTGAAAGTGACTAAAGATGAAATAGTTCGAATAGTCCTATAACTACTAAAGAATTAAAATAATACTTAGAGAAACTTTACCCCAAAGAAAAACACAGGGCTCAGCTGGTTTTATAGGTGGGGTCTGCCATTAAATTTTCAAAGAAAAGATCATTTCACCTCTTTTTTTCTTTTTAAAGAGACAAGATTTCACTCTGTCACCCAGGCAGAAGTGCTATTGTGTTATCATAGCTCAATGCAGCCTTGAATTCCTGGGCTCAAAAGAAGTGATCCTCCTGATGCAGCCTTCCCAGTTGCTTAGGACTACAGATATATGCCATCATGCTGGGCTTTCTTTTTTTTTTTCTAAATAAAGACAAGGTCTTGTTACATTGCTCAGGCTGATTTCAAACTCCTAGCCTTACAGTGATCCTACCGTGTTGGCCTCCCAGAGTATTGGAATTAAAGGCATGAAACACTATGCCTGGCATTTCCAATCTTTTAGAAACTCTGCCAGGGGAGAAAAATGAGGAAATATTTCCTAACTCATTATCTGAGGCTAATAAAACTTTTCCGCAAAAAACAGACCATAAGAAAGTAAGAAAAGAAATTCACTCAGAATATGAATGCAAAAATCCTTTAATAACTATTAGCAAATCAAATTCAATGATGTATCAAAAAGTAACACATCATTACCAAATTAGGTTTATCCTGGGAATATACAGATAGTTCAACATTAGTTAAGTATTATCCACTATCTTAGCAGATTAAAGGAGAAAAAATATGGTAATTCAATAGATGAAGAAAATGTATTTGATTAAAATCAACACCTATTCATGATAAAAACTGTTTGTATACTAAGACAGAAAGGAACAACTCTGACATGATATATGGTATCTACAAGACCCTAAATAAACCAACAGAGGTATTTTCAAAATCAGGAGAAAGATTTGATATCCACTATCATTATTAGCTGATACAACAAGAAAATAATAAGCATGACGAGGAAAGAAAACTCACATTTGCAGATTATACAACTATATTAAAGAAATCAGAAGAATTATAAATTTAACATTTAATAAATGAACAGGCAAAAAGAGAGGTAGGGGACGGTATCCATATATATTATAAATAAAAATTAGTTCCAAATGAATTAATGACTTAAATGTCAAAAGAAAAACCTTAAATTTTTTATTCTAAAGTAGTAAGGATTTTGTGAATAAAGTGATCACCATAAAAGTTACATAATATTTAACTATATTAAAATTAAGAATGGCTCATCAAAAGACAGCCTGAAGAAAGTGAAAAAAATCATAAACTATAAAAAATATTTTAATCTTTATACATGATAGTGAATCAGTATCAAAAATGTAGTAAGAATTTCCGGTAAATCAATAAAGAAAAGAAAAAAAAATTTCAATTATTATAAAACAACTCAGTAGAAAAACAGATACGGGTGAAAAACAGGAGATATGAAATCTCATTTTAAATAGAGAAATGAATATCAAGGCCATGAAATATTATCGTACACCCGATCAATTAGTAAAATCAAGAAATGTGATCTTTCATAGTTTTGGTTTTTTTTAAAAAAAAGGTGACAAAATTTTTGGAGATGTGGACAAAATGTGATTTTTAAAAAATAATGCTAGTTACTACACTAACTTATACTCTTACTTTGGAAAACAATTTGAAATTATTTTGTAAAATGAAACATTCCATTCCTAAATACATGTCCTAATTATGATGACTCTGTTTAACCCACTCAACTGAGAGCTCATGGAAGGCAGGTCTATGTTTTTATTATCACCAGCACCACCAGAGTATCTAGTATACAATAGGTTTACTGAATGAATAAAACAGATACAATCAATTCATTCAGGAATTTCAAACCAATGACAAAAGAGTTATCACTTATCCTATTTGAAAGAAACATGTAATTGATGGAGAAAAAAGTGAATCTGAAGGATATACAATTGACCTAAGAAAAATAAAACCTAGACCCTTAACTTCACATTTTATTTTTAACATTGTATATTCCAAAAAATTCTGTTTCTAAACGGTCAGCAACATTTCATAAGGTAACTCCTAGTTTAAATTAGGAAGTTGTTATATAATCTATAAACCTCATTTTTTTCCATTTCTGATTGTCTTTTATTATTTTTTTATTAAGTCATTTGTACATAGATAGAAATACATTTATGCCATTATAAGATTCAATGTGTTGATTATTTTGTACAAATTGGAGTGCTTACATCCTACTAATCAACATAGCCTTTACCTTATTTACCCAATTACAGCATTAAGACATTTGTGTCCTACATCTGATAGATCCAACTTGTACTTGCAATATGCTCCATAGGTATGTTCCCCCTACTAATCCTCATTTTAAAAAATACTAAATTGTCCCTGTAAGAAACTAGTTATATTTTTAAGTAGAAATCCATTAAACAGCACTCAAAAATATAAAATGCTTTTCAACTTGGTAAACCCATTTATAAAACACCCCTTACGTATAGCTAGAGTAGCACAATTTAACTGACAATATAAATATTATTAAAATAGCTTAGAGGAAAACAAAGAATTTTTAGGGTAGAAAAAATAGCATAACCAAAGATTAGAAGAGGACAAATTTATTTAACCTGGAACAAAATGACTTAAGGGATAATTCAGGTAGGCAAACCAGGTTAATAGACCAAGGATACTGTACAAAGGATGGAATATGAGGACATGCCTAGAATTTCAACAGTGAGTGTTGAATTAATATATTGAAAGAAATTCTTTACTATGCAGGTGTGAAACACTAAAGGAAAATCAGAGCTCCTCCCAGTCTAGGTTTCTAGTGATCTAGACATGTATAGTCTAGAATGTAACCAGAAATGTTCTGGAAGGAGAATATTTCCCAAACTTTGGGATTATCATAGGTGTTCCACAAAACAGATTTATGATCACAAGTGTGGAAAATGAAGGACTAAACAAAGCTAAATAGTTTTCCTTACTGCAAATTTTCTCAGAGGTTTTATTATGCTAATGTGCGTTGCAAATCTTTAAAACAGGTCGATGCCATCTAGTATTCCCCCAATTTTGTGACCACAATGTAGAGCATCAGAGAACTTTAAACAATAGTCACCTTCATCTTAATTTCATAATTAAATTTTTATATGAAAATAAATTGAGCTTGTATTTACTATGTAAAAATTGCACTTGATTTTTTCAATTAAAAGATCGAAGAATTAGGTTCTCATAAACAGGGAAAGCTATTCTCACCACCAAACTTTCAATGGTAGAGTTTCTATGATAATTACTACATTTCTATATCTCTACTTTCCTAACAGCTATAAAACTTTGGTACAAGAACCAAAGCTGCTATGTGTCTAAGAAGCAATCCCTAGGCACATTTAAGAAACAGAAAGATACTAAAACAATAAATTAAATTCCATTTATTCATGCCTTATTGGAAATGCTCATTATAATTCTGAATACCACTTCTCTTCAGTATACCAAGTTTAAAACATGTAAGCCTCAAAAAGTATAGTACAGATTAATTATCAAGGGGTAGAGCAAGATGGCTGACTGGAAGCAGCTTCAGAAAAAGGCTCCTGTCCAAAACGGAAGATAACCTACAGAAACTGCACAATTAAGCTGAATAACGGGAGCCCAGCCGAGAGAGAGAAGTGATTTCTGCGGATCACCTCTGCTGAGACTGGCTGCAACCCCAAGAAAGCAAGCTTCAGGTACAAATTTCATCTGAAAGGAAAAGTGTCCGTCCTCTCCCCCAAGAAAGCTCTGAGTTTCTTGTTTTTCTGTTTCCTTTCTTTTTTTTTCTTCCTCTTTTGCTCTTGTGGGTTTTCTACACACAAGCAGTGAACTGTGGACCTCATGTCTCACCCTACGGAAGAGTGCTGTGGGAAGTGGGGTATGCTTCCCCTGAGGACCCCCTTGTGACTTGAAAACTCTATTGCTAGGCAGAAAAATTGAACTAAAGTTTTCTCCACCATTCTGAACTTAGAGTACACCCTTCCCCCCTTACCTGACCAACCAGAAGCCGGAGGTCCCTGAGCACCGCCCCCACCCCTGCCTGCCAGTAGAAGCACCCCACCGGGAAAAGACTGTGGGGCGGGGGGCAGGGGTGAGGGGGGTCCACAGCGAACCTTCCTCCCTCTGCCCAGGGAAGCCGTAGGCGAGTGCCTGGACCTGTGCCCCATGCTTGTCGGGCTTCTGCAGGCCTGCTGTCTGCTAGAGACTCTGACAGCTACGGCCAGGACTCCCCTGGTCTGCCCGGGACAGAACTCCCCCCACGACCGCATGGGCCTCTGCCTGGCACCCGCAGGTCTGCCCCTAGCCAGTAAATCCCCTGGCGACCATGTGGTCCTGTGCCCCGATCCTGCAGGGCTTCCACAGGCCTGCCTTCTAATAGGAACTCTGCCTGCAACCGCCAGGCCTCTGCAGGCCTGTGCCCGGCCAGGAACTACCCCAGCAACAGCCTGGACCTGCGTCCTGTGTTTGCCGGGCTTCGGCAGGTCCACTGTCTGCTAGACTCTGCCAGGGACTACCAGGCCTTTGAAGGTCCGCCCCCAGCCATGAACTCCCCCCGGGACTGTGCGGGCCTCCACCTGGCACCGCAAGTCTGCCCCTGGCCAGTAAATCCCCTGGCAACTGTGAAGTCCTGTGCCCCAATCCTGCAGGGCTTCCACAGGTCCGCCTTCTGCCAGAAACTCTGCCTGCAACTTCCAGGCCTCTGCAGGCCTGCCCCCAGCCAGGAACTCCCCCCGCGACCACCTGGCCCTGTATCCCATACTTGCCAGGCTTTTGTAGGTCTGCCTTCTGCCAGGGACTCTGTCCGCAACCGCCAGGCCCCCGGCAAGGGACACTCCTGGAGACTATTCGGGCCTCCGCAGGCCAGCCTTCTTCCAGGGACTCCACTGGCAACTGCCAGGCCTCTCTGCAGGTCCACTGCCGGCCAAAAACTTCCCAGACAACCGCGCAGCCCTGCACCCACCACTTGAAAGACCTCTGCAGTCCCACCTTCTATCAGGGACTCCACTAGCAACTGCCGGGCCCCTGCAAGCCCACCCCTGGCCAGCGATTTCTGTGGTGACTGTGCGGGCCTGTGTCTGGCACCTGCAGGGCCTCTGCAGGCCCGCCCCAACAAGGAACTCCCCTGGCAAACACGCGGACCTGCGCCCCACACTTGCCGGCCCCGCAGTCCTGCCTTCTGCCAGGAACCCCACCGGTGACCACCAGGCCCCCACAAGCCTACCCCTGGCCAGTAACTCCCCCACCACGTGCCCCCGTGCCCCAAGCATACAGGGCCTCGCAAGCCGGCCCTCTGCCAGGGACTCCGCTGGTGACTGCCAGGACTCTGTAGGTGCCCCGTCAGCCTGGAACTCCCCCGGTGATCACATGGCCCCGCACCTGGCACTCCCAGAACTGTGTGCACCATCCCCCACCCTGCTGCTGGATCCAGGGTGCCACACTCTGGGGCTGCTCCTGCAGCCAGAACTCCCTGGATGGGGCAGTCCCAGAAGATCTACACAGAATCACTCACTACAAAGTTCCAGCAACAAAAGAGTGGTCCCGTCAGGGTCTAATCTTCAAGAGACACCTTCCCAAATCTGAGGACTGCCAGACGCAATAATCATGGGGTGGAATCAATGGAAAAACTCTGGCAATATGAATAATCAGAGTAGACCAACTCCTCCAAGGAACGACAAGGCAGACACAGCACAAGATCTCCTGCATAGGCAAATGACTGACTTCTCTGAAATTGAATTCAGAATCTGGATTGCAAATAAGATCAGTGGAATGGAGGAAAAGATGGAATTAGAATTTCAAGCAGTAATTCAAAAGATGAGCCAAAAGATGTCTCAAGAATTCAACAAATTCAAAGACAAAATGACCAAAGATTTTGACACATTGAGACAAGAAGCTGGAGCCCTTAAAGATCTGAGAAATTCAGTAGAATCCCTCAGTAACAGAATGGAGCAAGCAGAAGAAAGGATTTCTGACATGGAAGACAACGCTTTTGAACGCTCTCAAACCTCCAAAGAGCAAGAGAAATGTAAGGCAAAAACAGATCACTGGGTGATCTGGCTAGTCACCTATAAAAGGCTGAAACTGAACCCACACCTCTCACCATTAACTAAGATAGACTCTCACTGGATTAAAAACTTAAACTAAAGACATGAAACTATAAAAATTCTAGAAGAAAGTGCAGTGAAAACTTTTGAAGGAAACGGCTTGGGTGAATATTTTATGAGGAGGACTCCCCAGGCAATTGAAGCAGTATCAAGGATACACTAATGGGACCTGATCAAATTAAAAAGTTTCTGTACAGCCAAGAATATAGTAAGTTTAGCAAGCAGACAGCCCTCAGAATGGGAGAAAATATTTCCCAGCTATTTTTTTGTTGCAGTTTGGCCGGGCTGAGTTTGAACCCAACACCTGCAGTATATGAAGCCAGCACCCTATTCACTGAACCTCAGGCACCGCCCAACAACCTAATATTTGAATGACTGAATTTTGGGAGGCTGGTCAGTGGGGACAAGAGGATATCTGTAAGTAATTCAGATACACAGATCTTTTGATATTGTTGTCACAGAACTAACACTTGGATGTCAAAGTTAAGTCATATGGGTAAATCCTCAGGCCTGAGAAGATTTCTGAATAGCTGAGCGTGAAGAAAGGGAAATGGTCTAGTCTGGGAGCCACAGATGGTGGGAAAGAAAGGTCCCAGAAAATCAGGAAATAACATTCCCAGATTTGGGAAGAAATTAAAAAAAAATCCCAGATCAAGAGAATGCACTTACAGTGCCATTACCTTTTTAAAGTAAACCGTTTTTTTAAACAATGAGCCATGGATACCATCTAGTTATCTTTCAGTTAAGTAAATTGATTTCTGCTTGTTTGCATTCTAGAATGTGAAATTAATTAAAACATTTTCTTTACTGAAAAGGTCTCCAGAGTCATAACAGAAAAAAAAAGGAAAAGAAAAGATACATATGCTTGTTACAAATTCCAAATTACAAACTGCAGCACAATAGAGAAGTCTGCTAAGAGTTGGACTAGAGTTTTATCCTCTGAATTACGGTATCCAATACAGTAAGCAAAAACAAAATACTCAAAGAAGATTGCTTTGGGCCAAGAGACGTTTATAAACATTGAGACTGTAAATAGAACATCTTCAGTAAAGTCATTGTTCCTGTTTTCTTCTCATTCACTGTTATTCTTATAACAATGGTTTAATATTTCCAACTTTTTTTTTTTTTTACTTTTAACAACAGATTAAAAAAATAATCTTCCAGGTTACTGACACTTTGTGCTACTGTCACCCAAGGTGAAATCAATGCATTGCATACTTCCAAATTCAGCCCTTGGTATTAGTACAGGGTAAATAAAATAATAATCAGAGGTTTAAGATATTAAACATGTTTATTTTCTAAACTAACAAGGCATGCGCAAAAGAAGTCTAAAAATGTGATTCTAATTTTAAAATGCATTTTTAAATAAACTTGTTTATTGAAGTATATCTAACATCCAGAAAATCTGAACAAATTACTATATAGCTTGATGAATATTGCAAAATGAGCACAGCTGTGACTCACCACTCAGATCAGGAAATAGGACTTAACCGGTACTACGGAAGCCTCATAATGCTTCCTCCAGTCACCAGGCTGAGTTTCAGCCCAAAGGGCTGACATCGAATCAGACTTCTGTGTGTATATGTATGTATGTGTATGTAGGTGTGTGGGTGTGTCCTATTAAGGGAATTCTATTATTGAAATCACAAAGCATGATTCTTTTGCATCTACTTTATTTTTCTCAATATCATGTTTGAAGGACTTTTACTTGTTATAATATCTCCAGCCTTAGAATGTTAAAGGCTAATGCAACTCCATATATGGCCCGCAAGTACCACAAAGAAAATGAAGGAGATGAAAATCTCCAAATAATGATGAACATGTACTCATTTATACTTTTATTTACTGTAGCATTTAGAAGCAGTTGTATTAATAACTGTAGACCTGAGTTTGAACGGTGTCTCTGCCACTTGGTTGACCTGTATCATGTAAAAATAAATTGTTTCAATACCAATTTTCTAACCTCTAAAATAGACAGAAAATTATGTTTATTTATAACTTGTCTGATGAGGTCTTACTCTCATTGCAAGGTTTTTTATTTGTTTGTTTTTGTTTTACAAGATAGTGTCTCAAGCTATCGCCCTAAGAAGAGTACCTCCAACTCTTGGGCTCACTTGATCCTCTTGCCTCAATTTTTCTATTTTTAGAAGAGACAGGGTCTTGCTTTTCTCAGGTTGGTCTCCAATTTGCAAGCTCATGCAATCCATCTGCCTTGGCCTCCCAGAGTGCTAGGATTAAAGGCATGAGCCACCGTGCCCAGCCCCTAAGTTTTCTTTTTAAAAATAAGATTACATGGGATCATGCATTTTAAGGTAAGAGCATAGTGTTGTTAATAGACAATGCAAACTTCAATTAGCAAAAGCATTAACAGACCCCATGTTCTGGTACACCCACATTTGTAAGGTGCCTCCTGAGCCTCATTGTGTTATTTAACTAGCATTTCTGAATTTCTCACCCTCCAGGACTATGCCCTGCTGTATTCTACAATAAAGTTCCTGGGAATTGTTTACACCAATATCAAGCAAAGCATCAAACTGTAAGTATCATTCAGATACTTTATCAAAATTTAAGACTTTGTAAATAGAATGGTGGTAGGAAAAATTAGAATTTAGAATTCTGAGTTGCAATTAACACATAAGTTATCTCATGACCTATTGACTTAAATGAACACAAATTCTTCTACAGTAGAACCTCTGTAGTTGGCCACCTCCTATGTTGACCACCTCTTTAAGTTGATCTAATTTTAGTAGACCAGACATGCACTACTTGTATGTATCAGAACGGTAGGCCTAATTCCTTATGTTGACCGCCTCTGCCCTTGTGGTCAACTTGCAGAGGTTCTACTATATTATTGTTCACAGCTTTTGTGCATAGTAATTTATGAAAGACTGTGCTTGGTGGTTCTGAGATAAGGTTTATCTGATGTGATTGCGATCAGATGGGGACGGGGCCTGGAGGATCACCTGCTCAGAGCAGCCAGGGGCTAGAAGGGCACATTTTCCTCTTCGTGTAGTCTTAAAATGCATTGTGATCATGGAACATGGAGTAGTTTGAACTTCCTCACAATGCAGTGACCTGAGAACAGTCAGACTGCTTACATAAGAAGTTAAAATAACTGAGGGTCAGATCGACAACACCTGGGAAAAAAGTGGGAGCTGCGTTTTTCCGACCCAACTTTATGCAACTCCACCTTCATCCCAGGGTCTTGGTTGAAACCTCACAAACAGCCACAGTTTTAAGGGGAAGGGAGCAACATAGATCCCATTCCTCAAAAGGAGAAATGTCAACAAATGTGTCTACTTTTTTTATTTTTACTTTTTACTTTTTTTCATTAAATCATGAAGAGGTAGATCATGTGTACATTAACGCATTTATACTGTCTATGTTTTTTAAACTCGCACTACATTGAGAGCTTATTCTCCAACACTTTCATGCATCAGACTCTGGTGCATTGCCAGAAAAAGAAGGTTGCAAAATAAGCTACTCAATCTAAAGCACGTAGCACAGAACCTAATATGAAATAATTTCTACATAAAGTACAGCTACTAGTAAAAATAAAAATGGTGTATTTAATATATATAGATAGTTGTTTTTTCTAAAAAAAAGCAGAGTATTTTTCAAGTGGAAATATATGAATAGGGTTCTAATTATTGTTATGTTATTATTTTTACCCCCTTGCTCATAAAAGGAGAGGGTTATTCATAATGATCTGAAGGTCTCTATCAAGTTCTTTCATTTTTGTTTTAGTTTTTATGCAACAGATCAAGAATCAACTACTTGAGAAATGAGTTAAGATGCTTTAGTACCTTAAATTCAGTGTGTAAAATGAAAGGATGTTTAAAAGGATCTCAGAGAGCAGGGTAGAGATCAAGAGCAGGTGAGAGAACTTTAATGGCCTTAAATTCTCCCGTTCCCTTAATGTTATACATCTGACTTTAAGTCTTTCAATTGTCTTTAGGCAATAATTAGTCCAGAGGATTCAGCTCAATTTGAGCACCATTTGAGCCCAAGTCCATAGCAGAAAATGCAAATTGACAGCCCTAGAAAGAAATGTTCAATAACATTAAAGCCCTACTTTGTAAATATTTTAATTAGGTGAAACAGAAGAGAAAAGACGGAATCAGTAGACATATCTTCTTTGAAACAACGTGAAACACAAAGGAAAACAAAATGAAAAGATTGTGTGATGCCATGGCACTCCACTGAGGGCCATAAAGTGAGACTCTGTCTCTACAAAAAAAAAAAACCAAAAAACAAAATGAAAAGTCAGTGGAGAGATTGGGGAGAAAATACTTGGAGACTGTGATTTCTTTTATAAACTTGTTCTTTACCTTTCACTATGAGATTTAAAGCTCTATAAAAGTAGTTGTCTTTTATTTTATGTATATACACATACCTATAGTGTATATATAATTATATAAAATAAATTATATACATAATACATACTATCATGTGTTAAAGTATTTGCATATAACAGATTGTACAAATATAATAAAATGGCAAAAATAATATATTAAAATATTATATATAATGATATATTATTATTATATAATTTACAAATAAATTATATCATAATACATTTACATAAAAATACATTTTATTTTTGAACATATTTAATCATAAATATGCAAACATTTTATTTAAATAATCATAATAAATACTAATATCTGAAAATAAGTAAATAAATAGCAAATAATAAATAATTATAGACAAATGGAGATATCTTTGCCTAATTAAATGAAATTCATATACTGTATCAGCACAAGTGTATAATTCAGTGTTCCATTTTTTTCAGTATATTCAGTTGTACAATCATTATCACATCAATTTTAGAACATTTTCATTACCCTATAAAGAAACTCCATACATGCTTAAATAATCCTACTGTGTTACCTCCTACATTCCCAGTCATGAGGAACCATTATTATAATTTCCATCTCCATGGATTTGTGAGGCTATTTTATATAAATGGTATTTTATAATACATGGTCTTTTGTGCTTGGTTTCTTTCTTTCACTTAGTGTATGGTTCTCAAAGTACATCTACTTTGTAGTATATAATATTTTAATTATTTTTCTGGTGACTAATAATCCATTGTTTAGATATATCATATTGAATTTATCCATTCATCAACTGATGGACATTTAAATTGTTTCTACCTTTTGACTTCTATAAATGATGCTAGTGTGAATATTTATATATAAGATTTGATGTTGACATATGTTGTTAATTATTTGGAGTGTAAATATAGGAATGAAATTGATGGGTCATATGGTAACTCTGAGTTTTTGTGGTGTCGCCAAACTATTTTCCAAAGCACCTGCAAATTTTTACATTTAATCAGAAATGTATGTTGTCTCTAATCATTCTATATCCTTATCAATCCTTGTTACGTACTTATCATTATGACTTCTGGTATTTCATTATTATAGCTACCCTAAAGGGTACACAGTGGTATCTCATAATGGTTTTGATTTACATTTTCCTGATGGCTAGTGATGTCGAGCATCTTTTCATGTTCTTATAGGTCATTTGCATACATTTATAGAGATGTCTATTAAAATCCTTGGCCTGCTGTTTGTCTTCTTGTTATTTAGTTGCAGGAGGTTTTTATTACACATTCCAGATATGAAGGCCTTGTCAGATATATCATTTTCAAATATTTTTTTTCATTCTATTGGTTGTATTTTTATATTCTTTAGAGTATTCTTTGATGCACAAATGTTATGAATTTCAGGAAGCCTAATTTCTGTTTCTTTTTTTATTGTTGCTTATTTTTTTGGTTTTGTAGCAAAAAAATTTGCCAAATCTAAGATCATATAGATTTTTCTATATGTCTTCTTCTAAGAATTTGCTCTTACCTTTAGTTTATTAATTCATTTCAAGTTAATTTTTGTTAGTAGCATGAAGTAGGTCTCCCTTTTGTAGGTGGGAGCATCTCAGCATCACATATTGAAATGACTATCCTTTCTTCCATTGAGTTGTCTTACACCCTTCCCTAAAATCAATTAACCTTACCCTTATGCCAGGATCATATGGACTTGATTACTGTGGCTTTGTACTAACTTTTGAAATAGGAAAATGTGTTTCCTTTCTTTTTTTAAAATTTCAGATTGATGTAAGGGTGTAAACAAGTTACATTGTTTGCATTTGATAGGTAGAGTCTAAGTTGTAGTTGAGTCCTTCACTCAGGAGGTGTGTCATATACCCTTACATTGTGCCTAACACATCAATACCTTCCCTCCCCTCTCCTACCCTTACTCCTTTTCCCTCCATTGCCATTTGGATGTAGTTGTTTTTCTCTCCTCTTTGAAAAAAAATCAAAGAAGGCTTTTATTGGTTTCATATTAATCCATATTTGGATGTAGTTGTTTTTCTCTCTTTGAAAAAAATCAAAGAAGTCATTTATTGGTTTCATATTAGCATTGAGTACATTGGACACTTGCTTTTACATTCCTGTGATACTTTACTTAGGAGGATATTCTCAAATCTGTTCAAGTAAGTATAAAAGATGTAAAGTCTCCATTTTTTATGGCTGAATAATATTCCATGGTGTGTGTGTGGGGGGAGGGGTGTGTGTGTACAATACATTTTATCATGGATTGATGGACACTTGAGTTGATTACACATCGTGGTGATTGTGAATTAAGCTGCCATAAACATCCTAGTGAAAATGTGGGAAAGGTGTTTTCAAACTCTTTTTTTTTAAGATTGTTTTGACTATTGAGTCTCTTTAATTTTTATATAAATTGTTGGATCAACTTGTCAATTTCTGCTTGGTTATGATAATCAGCTTGATTATGATAACCAGGTTAAAGCATCAGTTTGAGGACTGTTGTCATTTTAGTAGTATTTAGTAGTCTAATCCATTAATATGGGTTGTTTTCCCATTGCTTCATGACTCCTTTGATTTTTTTCAAAGAAGAGTATACATTTTGGACTTTTTTAAAATTTATAACTAATTCTGTTATTCTGTATTATAAATGGACTTGTTTTCATAATTTTATTTCAGATTGGTTATCGCTAATGAACATGTTTTATGTTGACCTTATACCCTATATCTTATGCAATTTGTTAAATTAATATTGTTTTAATGAGTTAGTAAAATTATATGTGTTCTCTCTTTTCTCTCCCATCCCCCGTGTGTCTCTTCTCCTCTCCTCTTCTCTCTCTCCCCCCTTTTTTCTCTCTCCTCTCTTCCCCCGTTTCTCTCTCTCTCTCCCCTCCTCCTTAATACTGCTCTGCAGCTTCCCCCGCCCATAAAGACCTTTTGTACAAAAAAAAAAAAAAAAAATTATATGTGTAGAAGATAAGGTCATCTGCAAATAATGATAGTTTTAATTCTTTCTTTCCAACAGAGATACATTTTATTTCACTTTCTTGTATAATCACCCTGTCTAGTATAATGTTGAGTAGAAGTGATGAGAGCACACATTCTTGCCTTGTTCCTTATCTTAAATGAAGAGATTTACATCTTTCACCATTAAGTATGATGGTATCTGTAGGAATTTTTTAAAATAGATATCCTTTATCAGATTGAATAAATTTCCCTTTCTTCCAAATGGTGGTAGCGCCTGCGGCTCAGTGAGGAAGGAGCCAGCTCCATATACAGAAGGTGGCAGGTTCAAACCCCGGTGAGTTGCAACAAAAAAAGACCTGGGTGTTGTGGCAGGCGCCTGTAGTCCCAACTACTCTGGAGGCTGAGGCAAGAGAATTGCCTAAGCCCAGGAACTGGAGGTTGCTGTGAGCTGTGTGACGCCACGGCACTCTACCAAGGGCGATAAAGTGAGACTGTCTCTACAAAAAAAAAAAAAGGAGTGTTGGATTTTTCAAATATTATTTCATAGTATTATTGAGATAATCATAAGGGACTTTTTTATGTTTTTTATGATGGAACTATATGTTCCATATTGCACTAATTATCTAGGACTAGGCTCTGTTGCCTAGGCTAGAGTGCAGTGGTGTTATTATAACTCAACTATAACCCAACTCCTGGGATCAAAAAGTCTTCCTGCCTTAGCCTCCTGGGTAGTTGGGACTATAGTCCCCTACCACCACAGCTGGCAAACTTTCTAATTTTTTGGAGATGCTTCTTGTTATTGTTGAGGCTCATCTTACACTCCTGCATTCATGCAGTCTTCCCACCTTGGCCTCCTAAAGTGCTAAGTTTATAGTGTGAGCCACCATGGCCTGACCTATATGTATATATTTTGGTAATTTTTAGATATTATTGTTTTATAGAAGATGAGACCTATACAACTTTTCATGCTGCCATTTTAGAATGAAAGCAGTTATATTTTCATTTTATACCTAGTGTGTGAATATATATGTGCATAGTGCCTCGCACTTATTAGATGTTCACAGAATGAATTTTGTAAATGAAAGAAAAAAAATTGAACAATGCAGAAAAACTCTAGTACATTGTTCAGCAGCAATTGTTAGTACTGTTGCTCTCTGTTCTCTCCCATGTATTTATACCCCAGGTTTTTTGTTGTTGTTTCTTTTGAAAATATTATGTCAAGTATAGGTTTGGTTTCAATTCTAAATGCTACCTGTAGCTTATGATCTAAGTGTACTAAGTGGATGAAATCAAGATACCTTTCCCCTCTATAGCTTTTTTTCACCAAGTAAATACCTTTCATTAAAAAATAATTTGTGCCTTCTAGGTGGTGCCTATGGCTCAAAGGAGTAGGGCGCTGGCCCCATGTACTGGGTTCAAACCCAGCCCCGGCCAAAAATTGCAAAAAAAAATCTGTACCTTCTAAAACTTGACTTGTTGGCAATTCAAACTAGAAAAAAAATGACAAAAAAGAATACACAACCCTATTCTCCATGATCATATCGAGCAGGACTTTATAAGGAATCTTTACACAGCATTTCAAGAAAAACAAGTTTAATTTGCATTTCTTTGATTAAAAAAGAGTATATTCTCCTTTTAGGAGTCTGATATTTCAGTTCTAATACTTAAAAAGCCTGAAAATTGGGGCCCCCAAATAATAAACTATTAACCTAATAAGTAAAGAAGTCAGATTTCTAAGTCAGGTAAATCTTGAGTTGAAGTATTTTTTTCTTTTCCATAGTTACTACATTCAATGGTGCAATAGTTAATCCTTTCAATGGTGCAATAAAATAAATCCATATTATTTAAAAATACATATTTAGTCCTCACCCTCAGTTTCTGTTGCCAGTCTATAAAAACGGGATCCTTCAACCATGAGACTGAAAAACTGTGAGGCTTAGTAAGTAGTGTGTAATAAACTATTAATTTTTTGCATTACTTTTCTGTTGTGGTATGTATTTTTCAGTTTTAGTTTATCTGAAATTTGGGACTTAGATGGCCAAAGAAAGCATGATTTTCTTACTTTAGATATTTAAAAGCAAAACAATTCAAATGCAGTTTTATTATTGATCTTAATATGATAAAGACAAATATATTTTAAAAAACATAGTATAGCAGAAAATTGGGTTTATACCACAGGTGCCTCTCACATCTCAGTCTTCTCATTCATTAGTTAAAGACTTTGGATAATTTCCTTTCTTGCAACATCATAAAAAATGCCTTTAGTAGATTTTGCATTAGTTTAGTCTTGGCTTATCTTTTCTCATAAAGAGAAACTTTTACTTCTAAACAAACTCTACATTGATGGGAGAAATAGGTCAATAAAAATATGAAGTATCTTCTTATATCAAAATTATTTCTTAGTCACAACTACAAAATGCATTTAACTCAATCAATCAGTTTCTCAGGGTATGCAAAATCCTGGGATATGGTGGCAATAATACTTATAAATTATCATTTCTCAAATAATAGATTGTCAGTGACCAACTGGATTTCTTATTTGCTTTTAATATAAAATGATCACATGAGTTTTGACGAAAACATGATCAAAGCAATCTTGCCAACACATGCATGTGGAATCACTGCTTTTTATTTTTATTTATTTATTTTTGTAGAGACAGAGTCTCACTTTATCGCCCTTGGTAGAGTGCGGTGGCATCGCACAGCGCTCAGCAACCTCCAACTCCTGGGCTTAGGTGATTCTCTTGCCTCAGCCTCCTGAGTAGCTGGGAATACAGGCGCCCACCACAACACACAGCTTGTTTTTTTTTTTTGTAATATTTAAGTAGAAAATATGTTAAGTATATAAAAAAAACACTAAGAATAATATATATCTATGATTGGCTACATATATCCCAGTTTTGTCTCTCCCTAATTAAGAAAAAAGAAAATTTAGTCCTCGCCCTCCCTCTTGTCTTTTCATTTCTTCTCTTCCCAGCTGTAATAGTTATTTTGAAATTGGAATTTATCATTCCCATATGTAGTTTGACAATTGTGCTATGTCCATGTGTGTATGTGTGCATGTATACAGTTAATCTTTATTATTTGTGTATTTCATATTTGTAAATCTTATCTGTTCACTGAAGTTTAAATGTAATCCCAAAATGAATCCTTGTGACGCTTTGGTGTCACTTACAGACATGGACAGAGCAGTGAAAAGTTTACGTTGTCAGATGTGCACATGACTAACTGGTGTTAGACAACGTAAAGTTGTGCCCTTTTTTTTTTTTTTTTAAATCATAGCTGCGTACATTAGTGCAATCAAGGGGTACAATGTGCTGGTTTCATATACACTCTGAAATGTTTTCATCAAACTGTTTAACATACCCTTCATGGCATTTTCTTAGTTATTGAATGAAGATGTTTGTATTCTGCATTTAGTAAGGTTCACTTGTACCCTTCTAAGATGCACCATAGGTGTGGCTCCACCAATTACCTTCCCTCCACCTCAACCTCCCCCCTCCCCTGCCCTCCCTTGACCCTTTCCCCATATTCTTGTGCTATAGTTGGATTATAGCCTTCATATGAAACCTTTAAATCAGCTTCATAGTAGGGCTGAGTACATTGGATACTTTTTCTTTCATTTTTGAGATACTTTGCTAAGAAGAATATGTTTCAGCTCCATCCATGTAAACATGAAAGAGGTAAAGTCTCCATCTTTCTTTAAGGCTGCACAGTATTCCATGGTATACATGTACCACAACTTATTAATCCATTCATGGGTCAATGGGCACTTGGGCTTCTTCCATGACTTAGCAATTATGAATTGTACTGCAATAAAAATTCTGGTATAGATGTCTTTGTTATAATGTGATTTTTGGTTTTCTGAGTATATACCTAGTAAGGGAATTATAGGATCTAATGGCAGGTCTATTTTTAGATCTCTAAGTACTCTCCAAACATCCTTCCAAAAGGAACATATTAGTGTGCCACCACTAATGTGTGATCACCAGCAGTGATCTTTGACAAGCCAATTAAAAACATTCAGCAGGGAAAAAGACTCCCTATTTAACAAATGTTGCTGGGTGAACTGGCTGGCGACCTGTAGAAGACTAAAACAGGACCCACACCTCTCACCACTAACTAAGGTAGACTCTCGCTGTATTAAAGATTTAAACTTAAGACATAAAACTATCAAAATATTAAAAGAAAGTGCAGGGGAAACTCTTGAAGGAATTGGCTTGGGTGAATATTTTATGAGAAGGACTCCCCAGGCAATTGAAGCAGTATCAAAAATACACTACTGGAACCTGATCAAACTAAAAACTTCTGTACAGCCAAGAACATAGTAAGTATAGGAAGCAGACAGCCCTCAGAATGGTAGAAAATCTTTGCAATTTATGCCTCTGACAAAGGTTTAATAACCAGAATCCACAGAGAACTCAAATGTATTAGCAAGAAAAGAATAAGTGATCCCATCTCAGGGTGGGCAAAGAACTTGAAGAGAAACTTCTCTAAAGGAGACAGGTGCACAGCCTACAGATACATGAAAAAATGCTCACCATCCTTAATCATGAGATAAATGCAAATCAAAACTACTTTGAGATATCACCTAACTCCAGTAAGATTAGCCCACATGACAAAATCCCAAAACCAGAGATGTTGACGTGGATGTGGAGAAAACACACTGTTTTTTAAATATCTTTATCAACTAATTAGATAAAGGAGAATTTCCTTTATTTACGACATATCATAACACTCTTACCTCAAATTTTCTGCATTCCTTTCAAATTCATTAGAAATTCACTCTAATAGCCATTTAATAGTATTCTATTCTAAGATTATACATTACTAGTTTTTGCGATTTAAGTTTCTGAAGTTACAAAATGTGAGATATTTGAATTTAAACAACAAATACAATCTGTACTATTACAGGTTTAAAAGCACACAGTTTTCATTGTTAAAATTTTATAAATCACATATTTGTTCTATGGCACTTAATTAGGTTGGTGCAGGGCATGACCAAATTGGGATGTAAGGTGATTTCTACGAAAGCTCTACAGGAAATCATTGAAAGTAATTTTTTTCCCTTCTTTGACGCAAATGTCATCCTGGTAACAAAACCAGAAAGGGACCCAACAACTACAAAAAGAGAAAACTATAGACCAATATAGTGAATATATTCACTACATTGGTCTCACTATTGAATATAATGAATATTGTCAAAAAAATATTAAATAAAATCTTAGCAAACTTATTTCAGCTAGACAATCAAAAATAATTTTATCCTGGCCAGGTAGGCTTCATCCCAGGGATGCAAGGCAGGTTCAACATATGATCCTCTCTATAAACGCAGAAAAAATATTTGCCAAAATTCAGCATCCTTTTTTTTTTTTATAAGAACACTCAAGAAAATAAGCATAGAAGGGGATATTTCTTAAATTGAGCAAAACTATCTATGACAAACTCCCAGACAATATCATACTGAAAAGAGGAAAACTGACAGCATCTCTGTTATCAGAATGTCGACTATCACCACTACTATTCAACATAGTGACAGAAGTCCTTGCCAGTGCAATCAGGTAAGAGAGGGACATCAAGGGTATCCAAATGGGAACAGAAGAGGTGAAGCTTTTGTTCTTTCTGATGCTATGATCTTATACTTAGAAAATCCCAAGAACTCAGCTGTGAGACTTCTGGATGTGATCAGGAAATACAGTAATATAAGAAATATAGTAATATAGCCTCAAGATCTAAAATCAGGGTTTACAAATCAGTAGCTTTCATATATGCCAAAACAGACAAGCTGAGAATCAAATCAAAGCTGCAGATGCTGGTGTGGATGTGCAGAGAAGGGAACACTTTTACATTGCTGGTAGGACTGCAAATTAATACCACCCTTTGGAAGGAAGTATGGAAAACCCTCAAAGAACTCAAACTAGACTTCCCATTTGATCCTGCAATCCCATTACTGGCCATCTACCCAGAAGAAAAAAATCCTTTTATCATAAGGACATTTGTACTAGACTATTTTATTGCAGCTCTATTTACAATTGCCAAAATGTGGAAACAGCATAAATGCCCACCAACCCAGGAATGGATTAATAAGGTATGATATATGTATACCATGGAATACTATTCAGCCATTTAAAAAAATGGAGACTTTACATCTTTTGTATTAACCTGGATGGAAATGGAACACATTATTCTTAGTAAAGCATCATAAGAATGGAGAAGCAAGATTTCTACGTACTAAATTCTGATATGATGACAATTGATGACCTAGTACATGGTGGGGAGGTGGGAGAAGGGGTGCAGGGAGAGGAAAAGAGGTTTGGGGCTTGGGAGTCACAGGGTGTGACACACCTCCTGAGGATGGGACACAATTATAAGAGGGACTTTACCTAATAAACACAGTCAGTGTAAACTGGTTCTTTATACCCTCAATGAATCCCCAACAACAACAACAACAAAAAGATGCAGCACCCTTCAAAGTAGCATCAAAGAAAATGAAATACCTTGGAATATAGTTAACAAGGGCTTGGCTTTGGGAGGCCAAGGTAGCAGGATTGATTGAGACCAGGAGTTTGTTATCTTAAGCAAAAGTGAGATTCCCATCTTTTTTTTTTTTTTTAACAAGTGAACAGTTTATTAAGAATTAAACAAAGGTATGACGTGATACAGAACAAGCAATACACTCAAGATAGGTATAATAGTACTACTCACACAAAAACTTGAATTTCACCTCAAACAAAATCACAAGACAAAAGAGAAAACAATTTCACTATTATTAGATAAGATATTTCATGCAAAGTATTAACTCTGCCCCTCACCAAAGCCAAACCACCCAACAAACAAAAAACTATCTGGGAACACTGCTATGCTAACATATTAACCACAGTATAATCATTCATAGGAAAACAGTAATTAAACAATGAATTGAATTAAATAACAAAGTTCAAACTATCATAGACTCATAGACCACAATGATGTTACAAAACAAGCAATTCCAGAAATCTTATAAACAATAAAAGAAATATTTCAATATCATTCTACTTGATCGGGATACACTTGATACTGAAATTGGAGAAAATATATTATTATAAAGAGAAATTACAAACATGTTTCACTTATAGATGAGGATGCCATATCCTAAAAAACATATTGACAAGTTGAATTACAAAATTAATATTTAAGTAATATACTTAAATATTGAATTGAATATCAGAATTGAATCTAATTTATATAAAAGTTAGACACTATTTTCTTTTTTTTTTAATTGGTTTTCTTTCCCTCACCCCCTCCCTCCTTCTCTTCTGCTCTCTCCTTCCCCCATGCCCCACTGTGTCATTCATTGTCATTGTCCTCAAATCAAAGTTGAATACATAGGATTTGTGCTTCTCCATTCCTGTGATGATTCACTAAGAATAATATGTTCCACCTCCATCCAAGTTACTACAAGTGCAACAAAGTCTCCATTATTTTTGATGGCTGAGTAATATTCCATTGTATACATATACCATAGCTTACCAATCCACTCCTGGGTTGAAGGACATTTAGGCTGTTTCCACACTTTAGCAATTGTACATTGGGCAGTGATAAACAGCCTCGTACAAATGTCTTTATAGTAAAAGTTTTTTTTTTTTTTTTCTTCTGGATAGATGCCCAGCAATAGGATTGCAGGAT
>CAUYON010100270.1:0-48880 GCA_963573935.1 Arctocebus calabarensis | reverse complement strand
GCTTAAGCGATTCTCTTGCCTCAGCCTCCCTAGTAGCTGGGACTACAGGCACCCGCCACAGCGCCCGGCTATTTTTTTGTTTTTGCAGTTCGGCCGAGGCCGGGCTTGAACCGGCCACCTTCGGTATATGGGGCCGGCGCCCTACTCGCTGAGCCACAGGAGCCGCCCATGTTTTTGCCTTTTAAAGTATATCTTGGCTCCATATTAGCTCACAGAGATCTTTTTCCTTCATATGGCTCCATAGTTCATGGTTGTGTGGTTGCACAAATGTAGATAACTTATGCATATGTATTTGTACAAATCCATTATTTTTTAGATTGAATTGTATTCCCACGAAATTCACATATTGAAGCCCTAATCCCCGATGAGACTCTATTTGGAGATAGGGGCTTTTAAAAAGTAATTATGTTGAAAGGAAGTCACAAGGGTGGGTAGAAGTCATATCCTAACAAGAAGAGGAAGATGCAGCAGAGCCATCTCTTTCCATGTGGGCACCAAGGAGAGGCCACGTGGGGACACAGCTTCCAGTGAGAAGGCTGCTGTCTGCAGGCCAGGAAGATAGGTTTCCCCAGAACCCAGCCCTCCTGGCACTCTGACCTTGGACTTCTGGCCTGCAGAACTATGAGAAAACATATTTCTGCTGTTTTAGCCAAGAACTGTGGTGTTTTGCTAATGGATATTAGAAGGGTTAAGTGCTAAAGAACTCCCACGAAAACAAGCTAAAGATTAATGAACAAATGTAAATACTTGTGTCCTCATATTAATCTGAAATTTAAAAAACCTTAAAAAAGATAGCAGGTATTTCTGGAAAATCCTGAAGAGGAAGTAAAGAAAATCAGTAGCATTCTGTTGACCACAGAGGAGGTGACAGTCTGTATTAATTAAGTCCTTTTAAAAATCAGTGTGGGCCTTACAGGCCCAGATCTGTAGTCACACACTGTTAGTTGTCATCTTCCACACCTTGGGCAGGACAGAGGAAAGCCACCTCATCACTGTAGGGCCCGGGGAGGGCAGATTTGAGGCAGCTTCCTCTGTTCTCCTGACAAGATGTCTGTTGTATTAAAAATTCCTTTCTTATTTGGCAACCACATTGTCTTAACAACTGGATCTCTGCATGATGAGTAACTAGACCTAGATTGAAAACCCTGGGGTCTTGACAATAGGTGCTCATAAAGCACTGTGGACATACACCAAGGCTCGACGGCCTCTTTCCCTGCTGGTGTGCTGCCACACCACATTTCCTGTGTCTCTGAAAGGCACCGTCCTTATCCCAATTCTTCACATAGGTGCAGACCTCCCTCAGCTGGTGTGAGGGTCGAGAAGCATGCCCTGACTATGCTCGCTGTCCATCCTGCATTCCACTGCCAGACAGATATTCCTTAATTTGTTTTTCATTATTTTACTTATTGGCTCACAATGTTCTAGTGAATTCCTATTGCTTACCTGATTAGGTCTGAATCCTTTTGTCTGAATTTCATTCTTTAATAGTGGGACCCCATGTAATTTAATTGTATTTTGAATTATTTCCCCAAATTATGAGGATATTAGACCAGTCACAAGGCATCACTTGTGCTCATTAAAGCTGGCTCCTAGATGCCCTGGGAGGGCCTTCCTGGGCCTTAGGCACTCCAGTGTCCTCTCCTGGAGAGTCTCTCTCTACTGTAATGAAGTCCTATCAGTCCTGTGAGTATTGATTTTAGGTGATATCAGCTTCGTGGAAGAGACGGAAGAAAAATCATGTCCTTCCTTTCATGTGAAAGCTGCAGCACAAACAACTGTCAACATAACTTGGCATCTACAACTAACGCTCTCAAAATCATTTGCCTTTGATTTTTATGGTTTTTCCTTTAGATTCTTCAACTATATTGTTAGTTTTTTTTTGTTGTTGTTGCTATTTTTTTTAGAGACAGAGTCTCACTTTGTTGCCCTCAGTAGAGTGCCATGGCGTCACACAGCTCACAGCAACCTCCTGTTCTTGGGCTTAGGCGATTCTCTTGCTTCAGCCTTCCAAGTAGCTGGGACTACAGGTGCTCGCCACAATGCCTGGCTATTTTTTTGTAGCAGTTTGGCTGGGTTTGAATCCGCCACCCTTGGTATATGGGGCTGGCGCCCTACTCACTGAGCCACAGACACCACCCTTATATTGTCAGTTCTTTGAAAGAGATATTCTTGCTTTTACATTTATAAGTTAACCCTGGAAAGAACTGACCTTTATGGGGTCATGTGATCCACTCCTCTGATTCTATGAAGTATTATAGTATTATACTTAAGCCATCTGATCCTGGTAAGTTTGTGCTTTACACACATTCTCTCTCTCTCTCCCTCTCCTCTGAAGGTAATTCTCTATTTTTTTGTAACTTACTCCAGTGTCTAGCATCTTGTACTGTTATCAAATTCTCCTTTCACATGTGAAATCTCCCACATGTAGCTGGGATGCTGTTCCTCCTTATTGCCAGTGGATGAGAACATCGGCCTGGAGATACTTTGCTAAACAGAACTTTGAAGAGCTGTTGCATTTCTTTACATGAATTATCTTGTAAATCTGATGGATTTAAGTCATCCAAAAAATCCTTAGAGTTACAAAAAGTGTGCTTCAATTACCTTACCTTAGTACCCTGCTGGTTTTTGAAAACTACAAAGTTGTAACCGTGAATCTTGGTGTTCTGTGTTTTTAATCTTTCTACCTTCCTATCTGTGGGGTACTATCCAATTCCTGGGCTAGTACAGAGCCACTACACTATAAGCAGCACAAAGAACAGCCCACAAGGCCTAAGGTCTCCTGGTGGTGGTGGGCGGCTTTTCCACACAGCAAGCCCCTTGACGGTCTACCTGTGAGCAGCCATTTTCCCGGCTGTTTAGTAATTTCCTGTTTTCCCTACCATTCTCTCTTAGTAACTAATAAAACAAGAATAATAGTTTAAATCCCAAGGTGTCAGAGGATCACTCTGGACAGATCATTGCAGTGGCCTGTGTGTGCCCTCCCAGCTGACCTGTGCCCCTCAACACGGCCTGACAGGCACAGCGTGGGCAGACCCAGCTGTGCTCTGCTCTGGGTAGTTGCAGCTGCTGACGCTGCCTCTGGGGATGATGTTATGTATACACCACCCTTAGGAAGAATAATCCGTCATTTGGTTTTGTCTATAAGGAATGAAAAAGGTGAGGAAATCACTAGGACAAAAGCTATGGCTGAAAAAATAAAGAATCAGAAAAAAGAGTAGCAATGACATTTAATATCATCCCTTATAAAACAGAAGATAAAATGAAACAGTTGTTACTTCAAACAAGATGGAAGCCTATTATGGTGACTTTCTGTATCCTTCCTTTGATCTTCTAAATCTAGGAATTTTTCATTGGCTAAATCCTAGCATTTTTTTTTTTACCCCTGGGCCAACTTTTTGGCTTACTTGGAAATAGCTGCCAGTCAGTCAACAAATGAACTCACGGGGCCGGGTGTGGTGGCTCACGCCTGTAATCCCAGCATTCTGGGAGGCCAAGGCGGGTGGATTGCTGGAGCTGAGGCGTTCAAGACCAATCTGAGCAAGAGTGAGTCCCTGTCTCTAAAAATAGCTGGGCATTGTGGCAGGCACCAGTAATCCTAGCTACTTGGGAGGCTGAGGCAAGGGGACCGCTTGAGCTCAAAAGTTTGAGGTTGCTGTGAGCAATAACGCCATGGCACTCTATCCAGGGTGACTAAGACTCATCTCAAAAAAAAAAAAAAAGTGCTCATGTGGAGCCCCTCCCACCCAGGGTGTTGATGCAGCCACGTTTTCACAGACAGACAGACTGCCAGGCTGCATGAGAAAGTCCATCTCAGAGCACAGAGCTCCCCGCATCACTAGCAAGCTTATAGGTGGTGCCAATGTTAGTTAGAGAAACTGTCAACAGATTTTAGGAATATGGCAAAGCGATGAATTTTACTATGCACGAAGTTAATGGGAAAAAAAGAATGCTTTTAAAATATTAGGAGACTAGGGTGGCGCCTGTGGCTTATCCAGTAGGGCTCCGCCCCATATACCGAAGGTGGCGGGTTCAAACCTGGCCTCTGTTGAACTGCAAAACAGAAAAATAGCTGGGCGTTGTGGTGGGTGCCTGTAGTCCCAGCTACTTGGGAAGCTGAGGCAAGAGAATCGCCTAAGCCCAGGAGTTGGAGGTTGCTGTGAGCTGTGTGATGCCATGGCACTCTACTGAGGGCAATAAAGTGAGACTCTGTCTCTACAAAAAAAGAAAAAATAAAAATAAATAAAATATTAGGAGACAGGAGGTGCTACTATTTAGTTGCTCTACCCCCAAAAGCAAAAACAAGCCAGCCCTTTATCTAGCCTACAATTGGTTAAGAGCCAAAGCAAACAAGAATGTAAATATAAAGGTTAGATATAAAGGTTAATTGATTAGTGCCCACAATTTTACTCTACTTTCTTTGTGCTTCCAAGAACAGCTTTGATTTATTTCTTTAAACTGACAATCATGCATCACTCCAATGCCCGGGTATGATCAATTTTATTAAAAAATTCCTGAATCAATTTCCTGGCTTATAATGTATCCAACCAAGATTCCAGGTGTTCTCACTATAAGAAGGGGCTCTTTCAAAAGCTGCCTGCTTCTACGACCGCACACCCACCAGAAGTGTTGTGAGCACCTCGGCAACAAAGCTGAAGCCTGAGGAAGTCTGGTGGCACTCCAAGTTTCCAAATGGAATGCTATTCCATTAAGATCATTAGATGACTTTATTGATATCCTCAAATTTGTGCCAAATGGTAAAGCTGCCAAAGAAAAGACAGAACAAAAATTGACTCTTGGATTCTAACTCTTGAGTTTTTGGTGTGGGAACTGTGTTTTCTTATAACTTGCTTAAAAACAGCAGTCTCAGTTTTCAGGAAACAAAAGGAAATGAGATACATCATCAATGTTACTCTTCCGTCCGGCTTTCAGCCTAAATGGTCCTGCACATTTATTGGCAAAGTAGGACAGGTAATAACAACGAACAAGAAACCTATTCTAAGAAGTACTGGCTCTAGCGAAGTACCACCACGTCATGAGTGACTCACGCATCTACCCAAGGCTGAAGCTGTGCTGGTTGGACTACGGCCTGCTGCCAGCTCATGTTGGCATGACCCACAGTACTCCTGGCAGACAGCCACTACGTCTCTTTAGCATAATTTTATTTTTTGGTGGGGGGAGTATAATTTAGATGGGAAGTGGAAATAATTTTTTAAAGTTCTCCCAAGTGTTATTTAACTTCTTATCATGAATTAAAAGTTTAATTAAGTGCTCTGTTAAAGACCCAGTATCTATGATGAAATATGACAAAATAACAGTTATGAGTATTGATCAAGTGAGGAACATTATAGCTTTGAATTTTGTCTCTAAATCTATTATTAATTTTAATTGAAATAGCTAAGAGGCTCCATAATAGTAGAAGGAAAGAAATGCAAGGGACATTTTGTTCATATACAGAGAAGAGTTTTAAAATGAATAAATACACTGGCAACTAATATTATAAACTTTAATGCAAATGACTTTACTATCAAAGGCCTTGTTATAAATACATTTTAAAATGTTGATTATTGTGATCATCATGTATCAGCTAGGGATGAATAAGTATAGTGAAAATGAACCTCAAAACTGGCTTTGAAATCAGGTCACTTAAAAATAATTTTTAGATGTCTTAGGTTTTTGTCTACTCAACTCCTACTACCATGCCAAAAGAGGAATGCATTTCTGCATAAGTTTCTTTAAATAGGACTAACTGGCCTCAGGATTTAACAAAATTTAAGAGGTTTGGAAACAGCTTATGTGTCTCAGTTTAAAATTAGCTATTGCTGTGGCTATTTTTACACTAGATTTTCCTCCCTGTGTATCGGCATCATCCTGAAGCCTGCAGAGGTGGAACTGCAATTGTATTAGCTCCCTTCTCAGGGCTGCGACTTACTGAGTCTCCATCTGAGACTGAGGCCCAGATTTCAGGGCTGGAAGTCACCTTTGTGCTACTATAAATAAGTTCTGTCTTCAGGCATTTCAAAATTATCAGCATGGTTCTAGGACCAGCAAGCAGTTACCTGGAATATCTTGACTTCCTTTTATTTATTTGCTTCTTTTCTTATCTGCTGCCAAGTCTCACTAGTGCAACTTGGAAAATTGCACCACAGCTTTTAATGAGGATACTGAGGTAACAGCCATCTCATCAGAGAAGACTGTTCTTTCCTTTTATGGGAGTAATAACACCTACTGTTTCTATAGCACCATCCTTCCAAGAAGTTTAACATATCACATTTCATTAAGCTGAACAGCAGGCCTGGAAGTCAGCTAGCAACCAGCATTGTTACTCCCTGCACACTCATACTGGAATTGAGGTCACTAAATGTGCAAATTTCCTCAAAATCCTATCCTCTCCAGAAATGGTTACAGAGCCTGGCTCTGTGCCTTCTACAGCCCACCTGTGCTGGAGGTTATGGCCGTGGTCCTGATAGTCACTGTCATCACCCGGGATGCGGGGAGACTCCTGCTGCAAAGTCTGGGTGAGAGAAATGAGCTCGCTCCTGTGGAGTCCTACCATCTCCTTTCCTGACCCTTTGGCCTCCCGTCCTCATGGCCTTTCCCTACCTCTTAATCTGAATCTCTCCTTGCTTCCTGCCAGCAGAATCTCTTCTCTCTTCCCCGCAGTAGGAACCTAGCAAAGTTCACAGACAAAAACTTCTAACTTCTGAGGTCCTCAGAAAGCCTTCAACCACATCACTTCCAGATAAGGACGCCCCTTGCTAAGTCAAGTCCTGTACTTGGTCGGTAAACAGCAACCTCTCTTGTGTACTCAAGGACTTGTGTCCAGCAGCTGGACTTGTGTCTCCTATGTCAAGTTTCCCCTCTTTTTTGGAACTTTCCCATCAGCCAGGTATCAGTAAGGATCTGCCGGGGTCACAGATAAAAACATTGAATCTTTTTTTTTTTTTTTTGAGACAGAGTCTCAGTCTGTTGCTTTAGGCTAGAGTGCCATGGAGTCGCCATGGAGTCATAGCTCACAGCAACCTCAAACTCCTGGGCTCAAGCAATCCTCCTGCCTCAGCCTTCCAAGCAGCTGGGACTACAGGTGCCTGCCAGCACAGCTGGCTAGTTTTTCTATTTTTAGTAGAGACAGGGTTTCGCTCTTGCTCAGGCTGGTCTCAAACTCCTGAGCTCAAACAATCCACCCACCTCGGCCTCCCAAGACGGGATTATTGTGTGAGCCTCTGTGCCTGGCCTCCAAAACATCAAATCTTAATGGCTTAACAGAAGTTTATTTCTCATCCATGTCAGCATCTGGTGTGAGTCAGATGGTTTTCCTGACTGGCTCTCCTCCAGTGCTGACTCAGGGGCTGTCTACATCATCTTTGACACCAAAATGTGTCTAAATGGAAGAGAAAGAGCAGAAATGACACATTACTTCACCTCCCATTTCAATGGCTAGATCTACCCACGTGCTCTCTAAGTGTAAATTCAGTCTCCCTAAGAGAGGAAAAGTGGGTGTGGTTGAGCACTGGGAATCTTCACCAATAGTGTGCAAACATGCTGGAATTCCTCCCCACTTAAATAAAAAAAAACATGAAAACTCTCTGACACCATTTCCCTCTAGCTACTTACCTACTTCTCTGATCCCTTTAATACAAAAGGCCTCAAAAACAGCTTACATTAGCTTTCTCCAGCTCTCTCTAACCAAATTGGGTTTTACTACTACTGCTCCTGCAAAAGTCCTCAATGAAATCACAAATGGCCTCCAAATTGCTGGATGGTCAATTTTCAGCCTTAATTTTGGCTGATGGCCGGCATCATTTGATTGCTCTTTTCTCCGCCTTGCTTCTAGCATGTTCTGCGTCTCCTCTCGCCTCAGTGGAGACTCCGTCTTGGTCTCCCTGATGGGTCATCTCCCCGACCTCTTAGTTCTGGAAAGCCTGAGGCTCAACCCCGTGACCCTTTTCTGTCTGCACTCACTCCTCTGGTAATCATACATGGTCTTGGGGTTTTTAGTATTATGATATTAAAACTTCTACCTTCAGGCTAGACTCTTCCATGAAATCTGGCCATGTCCATTCCAGCTGTGTACTGGGCAGCTCTACTTACGTGTGAGTGCGCACTTTAAACTTAACATATACAAAAAAGAACTCCCACTCTTGCCCCACTCCCAGACCTCCTCCTCCAGTCTTCCCAATCTCAATCAGTGACAAATCCATTGTACCAGCAGCTCAAGCCCCAATCCTTGGTGTTACATGTAACTCTTCTTTCCAACCTATAAGAAAACCCCATAAGCTCTACCTACCACATAACACCGGAAGTTGACGCTGGTCGTTGCTTCACTGCTATCACCCTGGTCGAGGCTATTGTGGTTGACCTGGGCTAGTGCCTCTAACTTATTCCTCCTGGCCTGGTCCTGGCCATCTTTCTATCATTTTTCACATGACAAATTGTTTTTTATCTTCTGCAAAGCTTCCAGTGGCCTCCCAGGTCATTCCAAGTAAGAGCTGAGTATCCACTGAGGCCATAGTCCAGCCCTACCACCCGTCTAACTCGGGTCCTCCCACTCTGCCCTTGCTCACCTGGTCCCGGGTGTCAGACGTGCCGTGTCCATCTCAGGCTGCAGCCTCCAGGCCTCTTTCTTGCTATTCCTCTGCGGGCTCACGCTCACCCTCTAGCAGTTAGCACGGCCAGCTTTCTCACCACATTCAGCCTCTCTTCAAAAGTCACTCCCTTAAACAGGCTTCTCTCAACTAACTACTTACAATTGCAATACCTGAACCCTGACAGTCCCTAACTCCCTTCTCTGTTTTATTTCCTTAATAGCATCTAATGAAGTGCCTTTGATGTTTGCTAATCTCCTCTCTTTCCTCACTTTCCTCAGAATGTGAGCCAGGTTCACCCAGCACCTAGAATAGTCCTTTTGGTACACAGCTGGTCCTTGATAAATATTTGTTGAATAAATGAATAAGAAAAGTGAGGCCCAAAGAGGCTGACTGCTTTGCTCCAAAGCTCACATGGTGACAAAGTGAGGCTCCCAGTGCCTCAGGCAGCTGTATCTCAGCTTTTAAGATCTGCATATTAATCTTTCTCAGACAGAATGTCTCTTTCTCAGGCAGGTGTCTGTTCAGGTGGATGGGGGAGGCCCAAGGGTGGGCTCTGTGCTCCAGCAGCAGTGACTGCTTTCCCTGTCCCATCCTGGTCAGGCCCCTTCTCACAACTGTGCGTGAGGGCAGAGTGCCACTGGCATCTCGTGCTGCCATCTGTGCGTAACAGGATGACACACAAGGACCATCCAAAGGTAGTCATGACTGTCATATTGCTTCCTTAAAGACAGCCTAAACCATCCCAGAAACATTAACAGTTTTCATATCCTTTAAAAACTTCCAGACAAGAAAATTCCATAATTTCCTTGTTGGCATCTGTGCTTGGCAGAACTTTAATGCACTCTGTGGTTAAGACTTAACAACAAATGCCTTTTCCTTTTCTGATTCTCTGGGTCATCTTTGCTTCTTGTTTAGCACTGAAAAGTGAGATTTTCCCCCAAAATGTTGAGAGGGAGAGAATGCAAAAGATAGGGAGTACAAAGCAGCAGAGGTCTGAAATATTTGTACCTAAAAAAATATGAGGTCCGCCTGCAAGGGTCACCCTCACTCCCACACTATAGCCATTTTCCCCACGAGCCCTTCTTCTCTAGAGGGTGAAAGGACATAGGAAACAAGCCACACAAAGGTGACAGGGCTTTGGCAACAGCCTCCTGGCAGGTGTTTTTCCCCGGCCTTCTGCGAGGGGCCAAGCAACCCCTCCGAGAATGGGGCTCATGTGCAAATCACCACGGGTGGCATGTCTTCTAAGGAAGCACATCCCTTCCTGCCCTCTGTCCTCCACACGCAGTAAAACTGAACTTCACAATCATGATGTCACTTCCAGCACAGCTGGCATCCTGCCCCAAATGGTCTCCATGGCTACAGCAAAGACGAGTCTGCTGAGCCATCTTTACCCTAACCAGCAGCAGAAGAGTGGCCTTGCAGCACCTGGTAGCTCAGCCACTTTCTCTTTATCTCTTAGCACAAAATATTACTAATTATCAATCAAATGATGTGTTTTATGTTTTACTATGTAATAGGAGTACTAAGTACAATGGCTCATCTCCTACCATTTGCTGACATTCTTATCTGGGTGTGTTTTTTATAATTTTTATTTCATAATATGAGGGGGTACAAGTGTTCTTGTTATAGAAATGAATAGTATAATGCTGAAGTTAGGGCTTTTAACATGCCTATCACCAGAATTCAAATCAACTTCCGATTTCATTCAGAAGTGAATGATTCCATTCCATCTCAGAGTGCTAGGATAATGGTCTCTAGTTCTATCCAACTTGCTGCAAATAACATTATTTCATCCTTGTTACTGTTGAGTAGTACTCTACTATATAGAGTATATACAGTATACTCGTGCCTCAGCCTCCTGAGTAGTTGGGACTACAGGCTACTTCTGGCTATTTTTTTTGTTGCAGTTGTCAGTGTTGTTTAGCAGGCCTGGGCCGGGTTCAAACTCGCCAGTCTTGGTGTATGTGGCTGGCACCCTACCCATTGAACTACGGCCACTGAGCCTGCATGCACTTTTACATGAGGAGTTGACATTTAAGCCCCAGAAATCCTAGGGACCATAATTCCACTTTAGAAGAGAAAAAGAAAGACAATTTAGGTATTCCCTGATGTCTAGAAGGAGGCCTCTGTTTGTGCTTCTTCTCCTTTCAGATTAGAGGCTGTGCTGGCTCCAGGGGTGGCTCTCATCTGCTACTATTGGCACTGCCCATCAGGACTCAGGGTTCTGGGGTAGCTGCATGACTGGATAGTAGCTGGAGCCACAGCTGGATTTGGCCTCTAGTGACCAAGGAGGTTGGGTGGGGGCGGCAGTTTCATTTGGAAGGGTTGTGGGCCAAGGAGGAGCTCTTATACTTGACCAAGCTGGTCCCTGAGAAGAGCAGTGGTTGACCATGCCTGCTACAAAAATATACAAGGATCAAGTGTGAGAAAGGGAGCTGGGACTATACCCGGTTAGTTTTTTATTTTTAGTAGAGATGAGAGTCTTGCTGTTGCTCAAGCTGGTCCCCAACTCCTAAACTCAAGCAATCCACCTGTCTCAGCCTCCCAGAGTGCTGGAATTACAGGTTATTGATTGCCTAGCCAGGATTAAGAATTTCTAAGGAGCTAATCTAATGTTTCTTTCTTATATTCTATGAACCGCATGTCAGTAATTCCAGGCAGCTACTGATGAAGGCAGTGTTTGGAATGTTTGCCTATTTATCACTTTTTTTTTCCCCAAAACTACTTTACTTAAGAAGAAAAGGTATAGAAAAAATATCATGCTTGTTTATCACTTAATTCAAATTCTACAAAACCATTCCTGAGTTCAGTGACCACTCAGCCTGCAGGGACTTTTCAGAGCAGCACACAGGACCCTGCAGAAGATGAGGCCCTGCATGGGGGGCCACGGGCAGGTGCAGAGGGGGGCTCTTCACAGGAAGCCTCAGCAACAAGACAGCTCCCCAACGGGAGTGCCACTGAGGGTTGGCTCGCATGCCCCACCATGGTATGTGGGGCTGGATTATTGGCAACATGAACTCACGTTTCACAGGGAACAGAAAGTATCTATTCTATCTGAAGATTTCAGGAACACGACATGCAACCAAAATGTAATGGTTGGGAGATGTAGATGAGGTAGGGCCAACAATAGCCTTATAAGGTTAGGAAGAAAGAAATTCAGCATGCAGCAAAGTCTCACTCAACTGGAATACAGTCAAAAAGGTCAAACGTTTTGTGTGATGCCTCTTTTAAAAAGCACTCACTGGCACAGAAATAAGTAAATATCAGGGATTTGGTCTAAAAAGACACTTCAGGCTATGTCATACACAAGAGTAGCCTGTCTTCTTTTAAATCACTCAAAGACTTCAGAATTTTAGGGTTTTAATGGGTAAGAACTGGGGTTCACAGAGCTTCAGTGACTGAACCAGGACTTAAGTGCTACAGTGAGGCTGACTGGGGCTTCAGGCACCCGGTCCAGGGAGTCTCAGGAAGGGCCAACAGTCACCGAAGAGAGATTACATTATAGGAAGTAGAATTTTCATTTGAATATATATTTTAGTATAACCTAATTTTTTAAAAACCAGTAAAAAATATATGAGATGAAATGGTCCTCAAACAGATAACAAATTGACTAAAAGGCCCACCGTCTTCTCTAAGACCACTCTGGATAACTGAACTCTTCTACATATTTCCAGAGAATTCTAGAGTTGCAGTAAAGAAGAGGGGCCTTCCTTAGATTTGGCAAACGTGTCTCAGGGCGCAGGCACTGTGGTGAGAACTTTTATATTCAGTATCCTCTCACATGCTGGTCACAGCCACCTGAATGGCTGAGCCACCATCAGTGCAGATGAGGAAAATGAAGCCCAGGGTCCTTGGCCAGACGCCGGTTGCCATGCCCCGGCATCCACACATGTTTTGGTAACGACGCGCCGCCCATCACAGACCCAGCTGCACCACCTGCGAGTGGTTTGTCCTGTTTTTAGGGCTGGGATCTCTCTCGCTGTGCACTTTACAGTGGTACGAGGAGGGATGGAGTATCCCTGGTGAGGATGTGAAATGCTGAGTCCTCTTACACAGTCCCCTTTTCTGTCAGCTGGCTCCCTCCTGCTCAGCACTGTGACAGCAGGTGCTGCCCAACAAGGGAAGGGAGTCCCACGACCCCTCGCTCCCCAGGCCTGTGGGCCCATTTGTTTTCTATGCTGAGTCTGGTGCCCTTCTGTGGAGCAGGTGCTGCCCCATCACTGTCACCTTACAACTTGCTCTGCTCTCTGTTTGCCAGGCCTCTGAAGGCATCTGGGTTGATGACCCCTGGGGTTTCATGCTAGTTGTGCTTATTAGCCTCTGGCATCTGGAGATGCAGACCTGACTGCTGTGAAGAGCGGCTCAGTGGAAAGCTGCAGCACTGCACAACTGGGCCCTATCTTTAAAACCCCCGATGTGAGCTGCACTCCTGGGAGCTGTGCAGCGCACAGCTTACGCAACTGTTGATGGACGCCCAAGAGTTGCACACTGTGCTGGTGGTTTACAGGGAACCCAAACCATTACCCTCAGTCCTACGGAAACCACGGGAAATCAGACAGGAGGGTTGCTTAAGGCCAGGAGTTCAAGGCCAGCCAGGGCAATAGTGAAACCCTGTCTCTACAGAAAGAAAAAAGTAAAAAAATTAGGCAGGCATGGTGGTGGGTGCTTATAGTCCCACCTGCTTGAGGCTGACACAGGACGATCTTTTGGGCTCAGTAGTTTGAGGTGTCATGAGCTGGGATCACATCACACTGTAGCCTGGGGTGATGTTATCACCCCAGCCTCCTCTCCCTCACAAAAAATAAAAAGAAGGAAGTGGGGATGAGGATGCTGGAAGATGAGGAGGGTGACCGGCTTAACGGTTTGCTGCTGTGAAGCCCATCTTTTGAATTCCTGCACCTCAAACTATCCAATCAAAGTACCAGAATGATTGGGCTTGTTGAAGTGATTAAGAAACCAGAGTGGAGTATTTCAATAACAGTGTGAAAACAAGTTTATAATTCTTAGAATCTCACTATATTAATGGTGAAAACTACTGGTTGCATTTATTTTTCCCCTAAGCAAGGAGTGGTGTGAATGCTTTCATTCTCTTGCTCTCAAGGGAAATCTAGCAATCCCTAAACTATCTGAAAGAGAGAAATCATAGCAGTGATTCAGATCCCACATCTAGGACTGTAACAAACTTGGGCTGAACTACTCAAAACCTAACATGTAAGTGAACCAGAAACTACAAGCTTCTGAGCCACAGGTGAGGCTCAGTTCCCTTAAAGAAGGATGCTCTGTTCCTATTCTGTGCCTCTGACACTTCACGTGCATCAAAAAGAAACCTGGCAGTGGCACAAACCCAACGCATGGGTGATGTGGACATCAGCCCCGCCCCCAGTGGGGATGTGGTACACAGTATCCCTTCCAGCTCCTGCTCAGCTAGTTCTCTGCAAGTCGATCAACATCCATTAACAACCACACAAACAAATCAAATTACAGTACCTCCTCAGGCAAGCTGACCACCAAGTCATTTTTTGTCTGTCCAACCAGTGCCTGCCAGAAGTATTCACTGCATGCAGCCAGCACAGCCCGGTGGGCCCGGAACTCCTTCCTCTCCACGATCAAAGTCACGTCACAGAGAATGTCTTTTTTCCGCTGGTCATTGAGGCCCAGGAGGATGTTGGCACAGTGGACTGTGGACTCATACACGTACATGGGGGAGTCAGGCTTCTCATCCACAGACATGCCGTTCACACCCTGAAAGAAAGGAAGCCAAGTCACTGGGGCTGTAGAGTCAGAGAGAGAAGGTGAGGAAGGTCACCATGGTCCCTGGGTCCCCTGCCGGGGGTGGGGGACACAGAAAGGAGCAGTGCTGGCACTCAGCACACGCATGCGTGGCCAGCACATGAGCTCAGAAAACACACCTGGAGAGTCAAGTTCTTTGGCTGTTTATCCTTTCCACTCACTAATTGCTTTTACCCCCTAGTAACACAGCCAGCTCTTTTAGGGGAACACTTAAATTTTGAGTCTTAAAACATTTAAAACACATTCGTACTTTAAAACTTGCTAGTTTTGGTCTTGCTAGGTTGAAAAGGAACTTTCACATATAGTCTCAATGCAAGTACTAATTGAGATTTGTGTTAAGAAGAAATGAATCACTTTGAAGTGTTTGTAAAGCTGTCTTAATGAAGTACATGTAAGTTCCTAAGTCGAAATTTGGTTGAGATGCCAACTAGAGTACATATCTAATCACAATGCATAATTTGACACGTGAGCCAGACCGCACACACGCTGACGAGGAGATGCAGTCAGCTGCTGCGTCACCCCTCTGCCACTTGAAGACAAAGTACAACTAGCACACTGCTGTTGTCACCCTGCTCTTAGGGAGCCTTGGGACCAGGTGGCCATTGTGCCAGCCGACCTGATGTACGGCCTCTTTAAGAAAACACAACAGGGCTCGGCGCCTGTGGCTCAACGGGCTAAGGCGCCAGCCATGTACACCTGAGCTGCTGGGTTCAAATCCAGCTGGGGCCCGCCAAACAACAATGACGGCTGCAACCAGTAAATGGCCGGGTGTTGTGGCGGGCGCCAGTAGTCCCAGCTACTTGGAAGGCGGAGGCAGGAGACTCGCTTGAGTCCAAGAATTGGAGGTTGCTGTGAGCTGTGATGCCATAGCACTCTATCCATGGTGACAGCTTGAGGCTCTGTCTCAAATAAAAAAAAAATAATAATAAAAAATAAAATAAAATAAAAATTAAAAAAAAAAAGAAAACACAACAGGAGCATGAAAAGTTTTTTCTGTACTGTTAACTGCTAGTATGAACTTCAGTAGTGAGTCTTTCTTTTTGGCTTTGTTCTTATTTTTAAAAATAGCTTTTACATACAATAAGCCACACATATTGATAGTTTGCAATTTGATGTTTTGACGTATGCACTCATCACAATCAAGCAGTGAACACATCCATCACCACCAAAAGTCTCCTTAAGGCCCTGAACAGTTCCTCCCTTGTGACCCTCTGTGACCCCTCCCACACCCTCGGACCATCCATCAGCTTTCTGACACTGTATATTAGTTTGCATTTCCTGGGGTTTTATACAAATGAGATTATACATTATTATACATATCTTTTCTTGTCTGGCTTCTTTTACTCAGTATAATTATTTTGCCACTTATCCAAGTTGCTGCGTGTATCAAAAGCTTGTCCCTTTACAGCCGAGTAGCGTTCTATTGTATAGATATAGCACACTTGTTTACCAAATAATCTGTTGGTGGGTTGTTTCCAGTGTAGGGCTAGTACAATAAAGCTATGAACATTAGTGTGTAAGACTCTGCATGTATGCTTTCATTTCTCTTGGGTAAATACCTATGAATAGAATAAATCAGTCACATGGTCATGGTATATTTAACTTTTTAAGAAGCTGCCATTGTTTTCTAAAGTGGTTGTGCCATTTTGCATTTCTATCAAGAGTAAAGGAGAGTTCCAGTTCTTTTACACCTGTGCCAATATTTAATATGGTCAGTCTAACTTTGGACATTCTAGTAAGTATAACAGAATATTTTGTTGTGGTTCTAAATTTGCTTTTTCTCATGACTAAAGTTGTTGAGAATTTTTCATGTGTTTATTTGCCACCTTTACACCTTCTTTGGAGAAATGTCTATTTAGATTCTTTGCCCATTTTTAACTTTGTTTTTCGTTTCTTTATTGTTGAGTTTTGAAAGTTTTTGTGTATTATGAATAAAATTCTTTTATCAGATGTCTGCAATTATCTTTTTATTCTCTTAATAGTATCTTCCAAAGAGCAGAGAGTCTTCATTTGATGAAGTCCAATTTATCATTTTTGTTATTTTATGATGTTTTTGGTGTCGTATCTAAAAAAGTCTTTGTTTTAAACCAAGGTCACAGAGATTTTCTCCATATATTTGGCTTCTTAGAAGTTGTATTTTTTGTTGTTGTTCTTGCATTTAGGTCTATGACCCATTTTGAGTTAATTTTATCTATGTTACAAGATAAGAACTGTGGTTATTTTTTGTCTTTTGCATATGAATACCCAATTTTTCCAGCACCACTATCTAAAAAGACTATCCTTTCTTTACTGAACTACCTTTGCACTTTTATTGAAAATCAGTTGTTTAGGCTCGGCGCCTGTGGCTCAACAGGCTAAGGCGCCAGCCACGTATACCTGAGCTGGCAGTTTCATCCAGTCTGGGCCCGCCAAACAACGATGGCTGCAACCAAAAAAATGTCCGGGAGTTGTGGCGGGCTCCTGTAGTCCCAGCTACTTGGGAGGCGGAGGCAAGAGACTCACTTGAGCCCAGGAATTGGAGATTGCTGTGAGCTGTGATGCCACAGCACTCTATCCAGGGTGACAGCTTGAGACTCTGTCTCAAAAAAAAAAAAAAGAAAATCAATTGTTTACATATGCTTGGAACTATTTATAGACTCAGTCTTTTTTCATTTTTTCTATTTGCCAATCTCTATGCCCTACCACAACTTTTTTTGTTTTTTTTTTTTTGAGGCAGAGTCTCAGTATGTCAGCCTGGGTACAGTGCCATGGCATCACAGCTCACAGCAACCTCAAACTCTTGGGCTTAAGTGATTCTCTTGCCTCAGCCTCCCAAGTAGCTGGGACTATAGGTGCCCACCACAAAGCTTGGCTATTATTTTTGTTGCAGTTATCATTGTTACTTATTTAGCTGGCCCAGGCCTGATTTGAACCCACCAGCCTTGGTGTATGTGGCTCGTGCCCTACTCATTGAGCTATGGGAGCTGAGCTCATAGTCACAATATTTTGATTTGCTCTTTTCCAGAGCTATTTTATCTTTTGTATTTCTGCATATATTTAAAAATTAACTTGCCAATTTCTATAAAATGGTGTGCTGTGATTGTACTAAACCTATTGATCAATTTAAGAACTATCATTTTAACAATAATAAAACTTTTTTTTTTTTTTTTGGTTTTTGCAGTTTTTGGCTGGGGTTGGGTTTGAACCCACCACCTCCGGCATATGGGGCCGGTGCCCTACTCCTTTGAGCCACAGGCACCGCCCAATAATGTAACTTTTGACTCACGAACACAATATCTTTATTAATTTGGGTCTTCTTTAATTTTTCCCAGCAATATTTTATAGTAGTGTATCAGTCTTGCACATCTTTTTTGTAGAATTATGCCTAAGTATTGTTATTTTTGATGCCATTGTAAATGGCATTTGTTTTCTGTTTTAAATACTGCAGTGTAGTTTTAAGGACCCTGTACAGTGAGAGATTTGTAAGATTTTTGGTGCAAACTATGTGTTGCAGCAGAGGACTGATGGCACCTGGACCTCAAGTTCCTCACCGAGTGTGATGGCCACATTAAGAAGTACATAATGTTTCATACTTTTTTGTGTTATCCTTGCATGGGGCCATGCTAATCTTCTCCGTGCTGCCAAGTGAGTATGGTGTTGATTTTTAGTTTGAATTTCTGATTTCTCATAGCTAGTATATAAATGTAAATGATTTTTGTATATTGATCTTTGATCTGAAAATCTTGCTTATTATTTGTCATAGCCTTTTTTTTTGTTGGTTTAGGGTAGATTCCAGGGAATTTTCTACATATAAGATTACATTATCTGTGAATAAAGATATTTTGTTGCCATTCAAACAAGGATGGTGTCTACGACTTCTTGCCTTACTGCACTGAATAGAACCTCCAGTAAATGTTTGAATAAAGGTGGCGAGAACAAATATCCTCGCCTTCCTGATGTGGGAAGAAAGCATTCAGCTTTTCACCATTACGTATGATGTTAGTTAGAGGTGTTTCGTAGATGCTCCTATTGGGCTGAGGAAATTTCTTTCTGCAAGAAAAGTACTGGAAGTTATTTCTAGTTTTTTTTATTTTTTTAATTTGAAGGGAGGGGGGAGTACCCAGGGGGCAAGGAGGGAGGAAGGAGGGATTACTGTGCTCTCACCTAACAGGCACAATGTAAGGGTACATGGCACACCTCCTGGGTGAGGGGCACAACTACCACAGGGACCTTACCTAACACAAACACTGTTACCTAACTGTCTGTACCCTCGTATTAGTCTGATGTTAATTTTTTTTTTTTTAATCTGGAATGGATGTTGGACTTTCAAATGCTTTTTTCCTCCCATCTATTGAAATAATCATGCAGTTTTTCATTTTAGTTTGTTAATGTGATAAATAATATTGATTGATTTTAGAATGTTGAACTGACCTTCCATTTCTAGAATAATCTCTGTTTGGTCATGATGTATTTGCTTTGTCATACATTGTTGGATTCAATTTGCTAACATTTTAAAGACATTTTACCTCTATGTAAATAAGGAATATCTGTCTGGTTTTCTTATAATTTTATTGGGGTGCTGTACACCATGACTTGGAAAGTATGTATTTCTTCTTTTTTTTTTGTAGAGACAGAGTCTCACTCCATTGCCCTCGGTAGAGTGCCACAGCAACCTCCAACTCCTGGGCTTAGGAGATTCTCTTGCCTCAGTCTCCCGAGTAGCTGGGACGACAGGCGCCCGCCACAGCGCCCGGCTATTCTTCTGTTTTGCAGTTCGGCCGAGGCTGGGTTTGAAGCCGCCACCTTCGGCATATGGGGCCAGCGCCCTACTGGCTGAGCCACAGGTGCCGTCCAGAAAGTATGTATTTCTTGGTAGAGGGAAGCAAGAGCGGGAAGGGGAGGACGTAGAGCAGGACAGAGGGCACGAGGTGGGATCTCCCCTAACGCACGCACTGTGACCTGTCTAACACCTCCCCCTGGGGAACAGGCTCTTCCACAAATGGAACTTTATCCTGGAAGTGACAATAATATAACCTGAACATTGTACCCTCATATTAATTTGAATAAAACAAAAATTAGAGAAAGAATGTATTTCTTCCTCTTTAATTTCTTATAAGAGTTTTTTGTAGAATTATATTTTCTTTGTGTATTGGTATAGTTTACTTGTGAAACCTTCTGAGCCTGAGGTTTTCTTTAACTATAAAGTCAATTAAAAATTGCCAAATTTATTGGCCTAAGATTATGCAATTAAAAATTTATATAATTAAAACATTTCCTTCTAATATCAATAGAATCTGTACTGGTGTCACTGCTCACATTTCTAACACTGGAAATTCTGCTTCTCTTTCTTTTTTCCTGCTCAGTATGGCTAGAGGTTTAATGATTTTATTGATGTTTCCAATCAATAAACTAAACTAAAGAACTAGCTTTTGGTTAAACTGATTTTCTTTATTGCTTTGTTTTCTATTTCACTGACTTCTGTTCTCATTGTCATACAGCCTTTATTCTGTTTACTATGGGTTTAATTTTTGCCCCCCAGTTTCTTAAGGCAAAAGTTGAGCTTATTGATCTAAGATCTTTTGCCTTTTCTAATATAGTTTATAATGAACTATAAACTTTATGTTCAGTACTGATATAACAGTATCTCACAACATTTGAATTTTAATTTTTACTCAATTCTTTGGAGCTCTTCTCTGATGCATAAAGTTATTTTTAAATATGTTATTTAGTTTCCAATTATTTGGAGGAGTTTCCAGCTATCTCTCTGAATGAATCTCATTGTGGTCAGGGAATAAACTTCATAAGACTTTAATCCTTTTAAATTCATGGAGACTTGTTTTATGTTCCAGAATATGATCTGTCCTGGTAAATATTCCATATACACTTTAAAAATATACATTATTGTTGGCTGGAGTATTCTGTAAATGTTAGTAGGTTTAAGGAGTATGATGACTGTTGTTCAAGTCTTCTATAACTTTTCTAATTTTTTGTCTACATTTCTAACATGTATTGAGAAGAGACACCAAAATCTCTCAATATAATCGTAGATTTGCCTGTCAGTTATTGTATTCTATCCATTTTTGCTTCATGCAGTTTGAAAACCTATTATAGAAGTATACATATTCTTAAAATATTCACTCCTTTATAACTATGAAATGACTTTTTAATTCCTGGATATACTCTTTGTTCTGAAATCTACTTCTTCTGACATTATTAGCCACTCCATCTTTTTTGAGTAGTGTTAGCATAGCATATCTTTTTCTATTCTTATCCTTTAACTCATTTGTAGCTTTAAAATAGGTTTCTTGTAGGCAGCATACAACTGGGCCTTCCTTTTTAAAAACTATCTGTCAATCTCTGATTTGTAATTCTAGTGGTTAAACCATTCATAGTTAATGTGATTACTCATCTGGATAGGTTTAAATCTGCCATTTTGCTACTTTTTTTTTTATTTGCCCCATCTATTCTTTATTTCCTTTTCCCTCATTCTTTGACTCCTTTTATATTAACTGATTATATTTTATGGTTCAATTTCATCTCCTTTATTGGTTTTTATTGGTTGCTTTAGGATTTATAATATGCTTTTTTAAGTCATCGCAATCTATTTTCAAGTGCACCTCATGTCACCTCATGTGGAGTACAAGATCCTTATAATAATATGTTTCCATTTCTCCTTTCCTGGTTTTTGTACTATTGTTGCCATATATTTTACATCCACGAATGTCAAAAACCCCCATACTATATTGTTATTATTTTTGTTTAAATAGTCAAATGTCTTTTAAAAAGATTTAACTAATAAGAGAAAAAGTTATATATATATATTTGCCTTCTGCCTGAAGTATTTTTTTTTTTTTAATTTTTATTTTTTTGAGACAGAGTCTCACTATGTCACCCTCAGTAGAGTTCTGTGGTATCATAGCTCTCAGCAACCTCTAACTCTTGGTCATAAGCAATTCTCTTGCCTTAGTCTCCCAAGTAGCTGGGACTACTGACACCTGCCACAATGCCCAGCTATTTTTTTCTTGTAGTTGTCATTGTTGTTTAGCAGGCCTGGACTGGGTTAGAACCCACCAGTCCTGGTGTATATGGCCAGTGCCATAACCACTTAGCTATGGGCATTGAGCCTTAAGTATTCTTTTAAACATTACTTGGAGTACAGGTATGCTAGTGATCTGAAAAAGCCTATTGCTTTCATTTTTGAAAGTTATTTTTGCAGGGTATAGATTTCAGATCGATAGTTTTTTTCTTTTATATTCAGTAGTTTGAAAGGTATTATTTTCATTTGCATTGATTTCAGTGAAGAATCTGTCATCATTACCTTTGTTCTTCTGCATATCATGTTCTTCCCCCCTCTGGTACCTTTAAGATTTTTCTCTTTATCACATGTTTTGAGCAATTTGATTATGATGTGCCCTGGTATAATTTCTTCATGTTTCTTAAGTTTCTCATATATGGAGATTTATGGTTTTCATCAAATTTAGAAAAATTTCAGCCATCATTGCTTTAAATATTATTGCCAAATATTTTTTCTGTCTTCTCTCCTTTTCTCCATTGGGAGTTTAGTTACATGCATACTAGAAGTTGTTCCATAGTCACAAATATTCCCTCCCTCCCTCCCTTCCTTTCCTCCTCTCTTACCTTTTACTCTGGATAGGTTCTATTGCCAGGCCTTCAAGTTCACTAATCTTTTCTTCTGCCATTGATGTTTTCCAGTGTAATTTTCATCTCGGATACTGTGGTCCTCATCTCTAGAAGTCCAATTTGGGTCTCTTTTTATGTCTTCTATGTCCCCACTTAAGATATTAAACCTTGCCTTTAACTTCTTGAACATATGGAATACAGGTTACATTAACTATCACAATGTCCTTGCCTGTTAATTCTAACATTTATATTAGTTCTACTTTCAGTTTTCTCTTCATTTTGAGTTATATTTTATTGCTTCTTTTCATGACTGGACACTTTTGATTGGATGGTAAACATTGTAAATTTTACCTTGTTGGATGTTGGATATTTCTATGTTCCTATAAATAAACTTCTGAGACACGGTTGAGTTACTTGGAAGCGTGAGGTCTGGCTTGTTACTCCCGCTACTGAGTCAAGACACTTCTAAGTACTCTACCCAATGACCTGTGTGACATGGTTTTTTTAGTCTGGCTGGTAAGAAATGATGTTATTCCCAGTCCTCTGTAGCTATGTTCCCTTTGTTTCGAGGGGCTCTTTCCTCATCTTTGGGTCGTTTCTTCAAATGCATCTTCTAATCAGTACTCTGAAGAACACTGGAGGAAAACTCTCTGTAGAGCTCTGGAACTCCTTCTCTGTGCAGCTCTCTCTTCTCTGCTACCCTGCTTTCTCAACTATGGCCACTGTTATCTTTCTAGACTCTTAGCTTTGTTTCAACTTAGGAGTTAGCCAGCCCTACCTTGGTTCCTATCTCCTATTCCATGGCCTACAAACTCTCTCAAAGCAGTATGCTCAGCCTGTTTTACTCTCCTGGACATTACTGTATTTTGTTGCCTGGTGTCCAATGTCTTAAAAGCCATTGCTTCATATGTTCTGTCTGTTTCTATAGTCGTTTCTGGTGGGAGGGTAGATTTAGTACCTGTCAGTCCATCTTGGCTGGAAGTAAAAGTCCTGGACTTATTCTTTATAACTACTGTAAACATTTTATAAACAATAATTTATCACATTGCTAATCAAACATTTTAAACTTTACTCTGCTATAAATAATGTTTTATAATACCTAATTACAGAAATATTTCTGTGAATAATTTTTTGTGAGGTTTGTTATCTGGAATCATTTTTTAAGCACAACCACAGAGGGACTTGGTGGCTTATACCTGTAATCCTATCACTGTGGGAGGCTGAGGGGTGTGGATCACCTGAGCTCATGTGTTCAAGACCAGCCTCAGCAAGAGCAAGACCCAATCTCTAAAAATAGCTGGGTGTTGTGGCAGGCACCTGCAGGCCCAGCTACTTGGGAGGCTAAGGCAAGAGAATCAATTGAGGCCAAGAATTTGAGGTTGCTGTGAGCTGTGACTCACTCTACCAGGGGTGATAAATTGAGACTTTGTCTCAAAAGAAAAAAAGCACAACCACAATAGTATTTTAAATACTATTTAAATAAAAATAGTATTAAATAGTATTTAATAGTATTTTAAATACTATTTAAAGAAAAAAGAGAAATGAAAGTGAGGTGCAGCAGAAAGAGGTGTGAACTAGGGGCCTGGGGCTTCTGCCCAGGCACTGACCAACTTTGTGGATTTGGACAAATTGCTTACCTTTCTCTGGGTCTGTGCCCATATTTGTAAAATGAAAAGCACGGACTAGTAGAATAGCAGTGCTCTTAAAGATCTATAATTCTATGAATCTAAGAGCCTATAAAAGAAATACACCTAATTGATCATAGGGAGTGAGATACTGTCATTTTAATTGAGAGAAACAAGCTTTCTTTAACCTTCCAATGACCATTTATGGGGCCTGTTTTATTGTTGTTAAACTGTTACATGACTTAACAAAACTGCCCCTGCAGAGTTGGTTAAAGGGAATGGGGTGGGCCATATACAAGGAAACCAAAGCCTTTTAGGAGAGAAGAAACTAGGATCCTAGGCCCCTCCTCTATTTGGACTCTAAAACAGTTAGGGATCTCAAGGAAAGATGCCAAATTCTGCTAATGGGGCAGATTTGGGAAGATAAAAGCACCCCAAGTTAATGAAATAGGCTATACTAGTCCACATACTCATGGACAGCTGCCTTTGGGATAAAATATCCAAAGAATTTTAGCAGAAATTAAAAAAGTATTCATTTTTTTCAATGAATGGCATCATTTGAAATCCATCCTTTTCACAAAGCTCCTGGTAGGCTTTCACCTGTCCAAGGAGCTTCTTGATTGTGTTACATTACTCCTGGGTAGTTTGCCTTCATGCCATGCCAGGTCCAGTCTCTTCATCTTGACCTTCACCCACCACTCCTTGTTGGCTCTTCCTCAAAGCACGTGTTTCTTCTTCCTCTAAAAGTGAGTCAACCCTTCCCATCCTCCAATTATCCCTGGTGCTGCTATGGTGTGAATGTTTGTGCCTCCAAGATTTATGCTGAAACTCAATCCCCAAGGTAACGATATCAAGAGGAAAGCCCTTTACAAGGTGATTAGATTCATGATTTAATGGATTATGGTTATGGAAGGAGTGGATTGGTTATCACGAGAGTTATATTAAAAAAAATTGTGGTACATGTATACCATGGAATATTATGCAGCCTTAAAGAAAGATGGTGACTTTACCTCTTTCATATTTACATGGATGGAGCTGGAACACATTCTTCTTAGCAAAGTATCTCAAGAATGGAAGAAAAAGTATCCAGTGTATACAGTCCTAGTATGAAGCTAATTTATAGCTTTCATATGAAGGCTATAACCCAATTATAGCACAAGAAGATGGGGAAAGGGGTAAGGGAGAGAAGGGGAGGAGGAGGGTGGATGGAGAGAGGGTAAATGGTGGGATCACACCTATGGTGCATCTTAGAAGGAACAGGTGAAACCTACTAAATGCAGAATACAAATGTTTTCACATAATAAATGAGAAAATCCCATGAAGGTTATGTCAAACAGTTGGATGAAAATATTTCAGATTGTATATGAAGCCAGCACACTGTACTCCATGATTGCGCTAACGTACACAGCTATGATTTAATAAAAAAGAAACAAATAAATAAAAATAAATAAATTAGGCAATTGTTGCCATAATATTTGTTGTAGAAAAAAAGAACAACTTAAATATTGAATAAACAATTTTACAAATTCTGTTAAACATAAAAAAAAGAATTATGTCTTTGATACTAAATTACCAAAAAAGGAATAGATAAAACCTGAAGTATCCAGAGGGCATTTCCCTGGCCTGCTCTGTAGAGTTGGCCCAATATCAGATCAGGTTATAAATCATGCTTTTTTTTTATGGACTTCTCGTTCTTTCTTCCTATTGTTGATGAAAAACAGAATCACTTAAATGAAAACTCAGATAAATGTTTTATGGCAAGATTCTTCCATGAAAATTAAACATATATCATTAACTCAATAATCTGCAAACATAGATGTGGAGAGGAAGGCAGAATATTTCCATTCTGAAATGTCTGTATCAATTTGAGTACCTTGATGGGAAATAGAATAAAAAAGTAAACTCAAATAGATTTAAACAGTAGAGAAAGATTTTACTTCACTAACCAAAAAGACCAGAGGTAGGGTAACTCTAGGGGTTGATTAATTCATAGGCTCAATGACGCTTTTAAGGATTCAGATTTTTCCGCTTTTTGTTTTGCTATCCTACCTTTTCTCAAGGTCTTCAGGCTAGTTCCTTTTCAGTGAGATGACTGCCTCATTTCCACGCATCATAGCCAAACACAGCAATGTCTAGAGAAGCGTTTCTTGATCTTTGGTCTCCTTTTAATAAAGGAAGAAAACACTTTTCCAAAAGTTTTATCCTTTCCCACTCAGAAGACTTCCTCTCATCATTTCGTTGGCTGGGATTATGCAACAAATCCATATACAAAGTGAAAAAAAAAAAAAAAAGGGCACTATTACTATGGGTTCGGCCCAGTGAAGAACTATCTTTGGGGGCTGGTTCCTGAAACACGTGACCCCGTGGAAGTGGCTAGATATGGAATAAAACTGATAAAGAGTAAAAGAATAAGAACAGACGAAGGGAATCAATTAACAGTGTCTGCTATAACTGGCACGAGGTTCAAAAGAACTGAGTGTAGACCATTATATTTCATATTTAAATGAAAAGATTTTAAATTGAAATTAGAGGCTTTAGAAAAGCCATTTGAAAATTTCATTGATTTCAAAATTTCAAAAATGCAAGGAAAAACTTCTACAAAGAAAACAGCTTTCAAACTTGTCAAAGTATAGTTAAATATGTGCAGTTTTGTATATTAATCATGCTTCAATAAAGCCATTAACAATTGGAAACTTGGTCCTTTTCCAGAGGATTTTAAAATATCAGGCCTTAATCAAATAAACAAAACTTTTAACAGTAGACCCTTGGTTCCCCTTCTCCTGCTGCATTTGTTTCTCAGATAGAAAGAAATTGTAGCATCGTGGACATTTCTACATTATGAATGTCTGCAATGGGAGCATATGATATTAATGGGTTGAAGCGGGACTGGTTGAAGCAGGACCCGTAGCTCAGTGAGTAGGGCGCTGGCCACAAAACCAAGGCTGGTGGGTTCCAGCCTGGCCTGGGCCTGCTAAATAACAATGACAAAAAAAATAGCCAGGCATTGTGGTGGGCGCCTGTAGTCCCAGGTTCTTCGAGGGCTGAGGCAAGAGAATCACTTAAGCCCGAGAGTTGGACATTGCTGTGAGCTGTGATGCCACAGCACTCTACCGAGGGTGACAGAGTGAGACTCTGCCTAAAAAAAAAAGAAAAAAAGAGAAAGTGTTGGGTGTAAGGAATCAGGATTTGAAGGTGGGGTTTGGATTAGTGTGAACAAACTTGGGGGAAAGGAAAGAATGGGGGAAGGGTTAATTGGGCTGTGAGGCTGTGGGAGGAGGCAGTGAAATTTGTCTCGAATAGTTATAAGGAAGGGGTTACCATCAACTAGACTGGTAGCTCTATAAAATCTTGAGATAGAAAAAGCCCAGCTTCCCAGAGGACACTGTAACATATAGTGAGAAGTTGGTTAATCTGTCTATTTGCACAAGGAACACCAAGTAACGGTGATGCTCTTGCATCTCATGAAGTAAAGCATACTAGCACAGAGGTAGCTGGACAACTTGGTGTGAGCAGCAGTGCCCAGGGAGAGACCAATGGTCAGGAGTGGTCACTCCATGGCTCATCAGAAGCTCAACTCATTATCACTGTCTATGAGTGTGTGATTTACCATTATGGTGTCATGGATGGAATTCAATGTAAAAACTTAAATAATTACTTTAAAATTTACTTTTCAAAAGGAACTTGCATCTTCAGATAATCTATTCAATTAATATATTTCCTTCTTTCTGAGGAAGAAAATTATAGATTTTTTTCTTTTTTAAACACTGGTTGAGCAGAAGAGAAAGTCAAACTTTAAGCTTCATAACAAATGATACTTTTCTTGTATTTTAAAAGAGTTCTCTGATTTGTTTATATTTTTAGTAGTTTCTGGTTGAACTTTCATTTTAATTAAACATTTTATTTTGGGCCGGGTGCAGGTCCAAAATAAAATGTTTTGAGCCTTAGGAGGCCGAGGTGGATGGATTGCCTGAGCTCACAAATTTGAGACCAGCCTGAGCTAGAGTGAAACCTCGTCTCTGAAAAATAGCTGGACATTGTGGTGAGTGCCTATAATCCCAGCTACTCGGGAGGTTGAGGCAAGAGAATCGCTTGAGCCCAAGAGTTTGTGGTTGCTGTGAGCTGTGACACCATGGTGACAAAGAGAGACTTTGCCTCAAATAAATAAATAAACATTTTATTTTAAGAAAATTATAGTTCAATATACAACTGTAAGAAATAGTGCAGAGATATTATTTGTATTATTTACTCAACTTTTTTTTTTTTTTGAGACAGTCTCACTATGTCACCCTTGGTAGAGTGCTTTCACATCACAGCTCACAGCAACCTCAAACTCTTGGGCTTGAATGAATTCTCTTCCCTCAGCCTCCCAAGTAGCCGGGACTACAGGCACCTGCCACAATGCCTAGCTATTTTTTGTTGCAGTTGTCATGTTGTTTCACTGGCCTGGGCCAGGTTCGAACCCACCAGCTTCGGTGTATGTGGCCAGAGTGCTACCTACTGAGCTATGGGCACAGCCCCATACTCAATATTCTTCAATAGCAACATCTTTCAAAACTATAGTACAATATCAACCAGGATGCTGACACAGGCAAGATACAGAACATTTATTTCCATTGTAACAAGAATCTCTCCTGTTGCTGTTTTAGTCCCTCCCAGTTTCCTCCCACCTCCCAACACCTTCAAAAGCCCTGTCAATCACTAATCCGTTCTCCATTTCTATAATTTATAACTTTAAAAACATGTAAATGTACTATACAGTACATAACCTTTCAAGGTTACCTTTTTTCATAGAACAAATTCTTAAAGAATTATGGTGAATCAGGCAGGTTTCCCTATAAATCACTAGTTTGCTCCTTTTTATCACTGAGCAGTATCCCAAGGTAGTAGGGATGTACCTTTAACCCATTCAAAAGCATCTGTGTTATTTCCAGTTCTTGTCTATTACAAATAAAGGAATGAAGCTTCTATAAACATTCATACACAGGGTTTTGGTTTTGGTTTTGATTTTTGGTCCAAAAACTGTAACTGTGTTTATCTGTTGAGTTTTAATTGCTATAAAAATTGTGTATATGTATGGTATACAATAGAATTTAAAATATATATGCATCATAAAATGACTAAATCAAGGTAATTAACATATGCATTACCTCACATACTTACCTTTTCTGTGTGTGGTGAGAACATTTAAAATTTCATCTATTAGCAATTTTTAAGTATATAGTACATTGTTTTCAACTATAGTCTTCATGATGTACAGTAGATCACTTGAGCTTTTCCCTTCCAACTGAAATTTAGTGTCCTTTGACCACTGTGAACCCTTGGTAACCACCATTCTCTCTGCACTTACGAATTCAGCTTTTTTAGATTCTGTATGTGAGATTGCACAGTATTTGTTTTGGCTTATTCCACATTATTTGATGTTCTCCAGGTTCATGTTGTTGCAAATGACAGGATTTTCTTTTTAAAGGCTGAGTAGTATTCCCTTGGGGATTACATATAGTTTTAGATGAACATACATCTTTATTTCCTTGGGATAAATGCCCGGCACTGTAATTGCTAGGTCATATAATAGTGGCATATTTAATTATTTTGGAAAGGTCTAATGTTTTCCAAAGTGGATATAGCATTGCACACTTCCACTATCAATGAGTTATCTAGCTTTCCCTCTTTTCTAATGTATATATTTAGTGCTGTACCTTTCCTTCTCAGCACTTCTTTTGCTGTGTCCCACAAGTTTTGTTATGATGTATTTCCATTTCCATTTTATTTAATTTTTTTATTTCCCTGACTCCTCTTCTTTGACCTATTTTTTATTTAGAAGTATGTTCCTTAGTTTCCAAGTGTTTGAAGATTTTCTTATTTTTTATATCATTAATTTCTAGCTGGATTCACTGTTAGAGAACATACCCTATACAATTTCAGTTCTTTTGAACTTGTTTAGGTTGGTTTTATAGATCAGAACATGTTCTACTCTACTATGTGTTCTGTGGGTACTTGAAAAAAAATGTGTATTATGCTATTGTTGAGTGAAATGTTCTATAAATGTTGATTAGGTCTTATTAGTTGATGGTGTTGCTGAGTTTTTCTGTATTCTGTCTACTTGTTCTATCAATTGTTGAAAGAGGGTGTTAAAAGCTACAAATATATTTTGATTTGTCTATTTTTCCTTCGAGTTCTATTAGATTTTTCTTCACAAATTTGAGGCTCATTTATTTGGTACATACACTTTAGGATTACAATGTCATGGTGGATTGACACTATTCACATTATATTATATAATGTCCCTGTCACTGGTAATTTTCTTTGCTCTGAGATATATATTATCTGATATTAATATAGCCGCTCCTCTCTTTGCTTTGATTAAGGTCTTCATGGTATATAATTTTCCATCCTTTTATTATCAATCTGCCATTTTCATTATATATTATTTGAGGTAATTTTTTATATACAGCATATATCTGGGTCATATTTTAATGAAGTCTGCTAATCTCTAGTTTGGTACCTTTAGAACACTGACAATATAATTGCTAATATGTTAAGGCTAAGTCTTATATTTTACTTTCTGTTTTTTCTCTTTAGTTTCATTTTTTTAAATTTTTCTGCTTTCTTATAGGTACACAGACGTTTTTAGAAATCCATTTTGATGTATCTGTATTGTTCTTTCTGTATATCTATATATCCTTATGTAGATTTTTAGTGGTTGATATGTATATACACATAAACATAAACATATAAAATCTCATAACAGTTATTGATGCCATCATTTTATTAGTTTGAGTGAAGTATGGAAACCTTACCTCTCTTATATCCCTTTACCCATATAATTTATAATATAGTTGTGTTAAATGTTCCCTCTACATACATTTAGAATCACATCATATGATGCTATAATTTTTTGCTTTAACCATCAAATATAATTTTGAAAACTCAAGAGGACATGAAAAGCCTATTGTATTTACCCATATTTTTGCTTGCTATATTCTTTCTTCCTTTCATACATCCAATACTTCCTTCTTCTATTCCTTTCTGCCTAGAAAACTTCCTATTGATGTTATTTTAGAGTATTTCTGCTTGCCACAATTTTAGAGTATTTCTGCTTGCCACAAATTCATCTAGCTTTCCTTCATCTGAAAATATTTTGATTTTTGTTTCATTCCTGAAGGATATTTTCACAGAGTATAGGATTCTGGGTTAACAGTACTTTTATTAGAGCATTTGAAAAACATTGTACTACTTCCTCCTAGACTACATGATTTTTGATGAGAAGTCTGTTGTCATACAAAGTGCTTTTTCCCCTATAGGTAAGGAACAGTTTTTTTTTTCAAACTGATTCCAGGATTTCCTTATTTACCTTTAGTATTTCAGAATTTCATCATTATGCATCTCAACATGAACTTTTATGAGTTTTGGGTTTCAGGTTTGCTTGGATTATTCAATCTGTGGGTTTGTGTCTCTTGTCAAATGTGAGAAGCTTAAGCCATTATTTCTTTGAATACTGTTTCAGCCCTACACTTTTTCTTATCTCTGTCCTGTTTATTCTGACATGAATATTAAATACATTATTTTGAATTCCATTACACATATTATTTATTTTTATAATTAAACAATTCAATTTAGGGTAAGTTCATATAGATACTGCACACAGATATATTTAGTATTTCAAATATAGAATTTTATCCCATCTTAGAATGTGTTTAATGTTGATATAAGAGTTACAACATTTCATGATTTCAAAATTAATTTTAAAATTTTAGAATTTGTTAAAATAATCTTGAATTCTGAGATCAATCTGATAACTTATCCAGAAAATCAAGGTTGTCAAGTGGCACAAAACTGTTTAATGTTCCACAATAGAGATTTTCTGTATTTTGAACTAATTTGTTTTGCCAATGTGGCTTTCAGTAAGTAAAGTTTAATATGGGCTACATTTTGATACCAATTTGTTTATTTTGAAATAATTTAAAATAAAAGAAACCTGCTTAGAAACATTTAATTAATGGTTATATAATTGTTTCTGCAAATGTCCAAAATAATAGTTTAGTTTGGGGATTTGACAAAATATAAAAGGAATTACTTGTAAAAGGATACAATTGGTATAATTTAAGTAATGAAGATAATATTAATTTTGAAGACAAACTTATTACCAATACAAACAAAAGTTGATCTACTTAGAATTCAAAAATAAAACAAAAATGGGATAAAAAATATCTGTTGGTATTAGGTTGCAATCAGAGATAAACTAACATTCATAAGTACCCAAAAGTGATTCAATTCAAATAGACAGTGATTCCTTCCATTGGAGTTAAAGAGCCTGAATACAACTAGTAGAGTAGATGTGATACTTGGTTACTGTATAAAACTCTACCAGGAAAATTTCCAGGCAAAATTGTATGTAATTATCACAGAGCTATAATAACAAAAAATGTGGTACTGGCATAAAGGTGCAGATATAGACCAGTAAAGTAAAATAAACGTCCCCCAAATAAATCATTGCATACCAAATGTTTTTTGACAGGACTACCAAGACCATTCAATGCAGAAAGAATGGTCTTTTCAACAAATAGTGTTGGGAAAATTGGCTTTCCTCATGCAAAAGGATGAAGTTGTGTCCTTAACTTATACTAAATATATACAAATTAACTCCAAGTGGATCAAAGACCTAAAGACTAGAGCTAAAACTCTAATGCTCTTAGAAAAAACATGGGGGAAAAAATTTGATTGGGCAATGATTTCTTAGATTTAACATTGAAAGTATAGGCAACAAAAGACAAAATAGATCAATTGTACAAATAAAATAAAAATATTTTATGTATCAAATAATACAATAGAATGAAAAGGCAACCTATCATATGGGAAAATATTTGCAAGTCATATAGATGATAAATTTATAAAGAACTCCAAGATCTGCCATTCGTTCCTATAATTCCTTTACTAGGTATATATCCAGAAGACCCCAAATCACATCATAATAAAGATATCTGTACCAGAATGTTTATTGCAGCCCAATTCATAATTGCTAAGTCATAGAAGAAGCCCAAGTGCCCATTGACCCACGAATCGATTAATAAATTGTGGTACATGTATACCATGGAATACTATGCAGCCTTAAAGAAAGATGGAGACTTTACCTCTTTCATATTTACATGGATGGAGCTGGAACATATTCTTCTTAGCAAAGTATCTCAAGAATGGAAGAAAAAGTATCCAATGCACTCAGCCCTACTATAAAGCTAATGTATAGCTTTCATATGAAGGCTAAAACCCAGTTATAGCCCAAGAAATGGGGAAAAGGGCAAGGGAAGGGAGGGGGGAAGATGGGGGTAGGGAGGGTGATGGGTGGGATCACACTTACGGTGCATCTTAGAAGGGCACAAGTGAAAATTACTAAATGCAGAATGTAAATGTCTTCATATAGTGATTAAAAGGCCATGAAGGCTATGTTAAATAGTTCAATGAAAATATTTCAGATTGTATATGAAGTCAGCACATTGTGCCCCATGTACACCAATGTACACAATTATGATTTAATAAAAATTAAAAAAAAGAACTCCAAAAACTCGAGAAGAAAAAAAGGAAACGACCAGATGAAAAAAAAATGGGCAAAGAACTGGGATAGACATTTTTCAAAAAAATATATACATATATCCAACAAGTTACATGAAAAGATGCTCAATATCACTGTCATTAGGTAAATGCAAATCAAAACCACAATGAGCTACCACCTCACATCCATTGGGATGGCTGCTCTCCAAAAAAGAAAACAATCCATGTTGGTAAAGATGTAAACAAATTGGAACCTTTGTGCATTGTTGCATTATGGGGATGTAAAATGGTATAGCCACTATACCTAACATCATGGCAGTTCCCCAGATAACAACAACAACAACAAAATAGAATTACCCTTTGGTTCAGCAACTTCACTTTTGGGGATATACCTAAAGGAATTGAAAGTAGAGTCTCAAAGAGAGATTTGTACACTTGTGTTCACAGCAACATTATACATAGGAGCCAAAAGCTGGAAGCAATAGAAATGTCCATTGAGAGATAAAGTAATAAACAAAGTGTGATGTATACCAGGGTTGTCTGTAAAGTATCCAGGCATTGTTAATATTATTTCATATTACATGGATGGATACTTACCAGTCAGCTCTTGCTATACTTTAAAATGTGGCATATGCCTTTAAAAGGGTTATCCATGAAGGACATAGATAATTACTTTATGATTCTGCTTACATAAGGTACCTAGAATAGTCAAATTCATACAGACAAAAAGCCAAATGGTAGCTTCCAGGAGCTGGGAGTAGTGGGGGAGTTGGCAGCTGTTGTTTAAGGGGTATGAAGTTTTAGTTTTGTAAGATGCAAAGAGTTCTGGAGATATGTTGTACAACAATGTGAATGTACTTAATACTGAATTGTATGGATAGATGTGGGTAAGATGGTGAACTTTGTGTTATGTGTATTTTGCCAAAGTTATTTTTTTAAAGTATGAATCTTTTAATTAGAGATAGGTAGGCTTTCTTTGCAAAGCTGAGTCTGATGATAATAATAAAATCAGAATTAAGATATATCATTCTTTCCTGTAGCTTATGATAAGTTTCAGATCTGAAAATTAGCCAGAATATGTGGTAGAATTATTGTTTTTATTTTAACTATGAATGTAGTCTTTTCAGTGATGCTCCAAGGCCCAAATCAATTAATACTTCCTCTGATTCCCATCCCAGAAGAATTCATTTTTTTGTAGTAGAATTCTGTATGTATTGCTAGACTAATCCAGTTAGTTGTGTATGTGTCTGCCTCTAGAGTTTAATGTCAAGGATTATCCTTTAGATAATTTTGTTTTCTTGCTTCTTAGTATTATGTCAGACACAGAGCAAGCAGGTAATAATAGTTTACTGAATTCATTGAACAAACATTTATTAAGCCTGTACAAGGAACATGTACAAGGAACAAGAGAGACACATTTTTTAATATTACCTTTATTTAGTACCAGTCAGAATTTTATACAGAAAATAACCTAAATTTTAATCACAATGTTATTATTAAACAATTAGGTTTAATATGCTTTCCTCAAAGGAGGTTTGATTTCTTGTAGAAGACAAAGTAATGACTTAGTTTTATGAGAAGAGAATATATAATTTTGGAAATACAGCCTTCTGAAGGATATGACTTAGACATAGTCTTCCTGGTATCATTGAATATATGCCATACTTGGTTTTTGTGAGCCAGCGTGAAGAGTAAACAAACCAGAGTGGGGATGGTGGGGAATGAGGAAATAAGACACACAAGAGATAAAAGTTACGGAGTTGGGAGGTCTGGTTCAGCTGATGGCTGCAGCCAGCACCAAACTATGTGAACAGCATGGTCGTAGTAATTCCTTGTTGATCCTTACCTAGGCCCAAGGAGGGGAGAAACCCTTGATTCAACATTTGGATAGTAACAGTTGTATTAGGACTAAACAAAAGGGTTCCCATGATAGAAAGCCATCTCTGCCTCACAAATTAACTGGAAGGCCTGGAAGGACATAGGGTTGAAATGTGCCAGAATAGCCTTAATTATCTTGCCATGATAAAAAGGCAGAGCTCTGGAGTGGGGAGCTGGCTTGGTCAATGCCTTTAAGGTCAGACACGGTTTCCTGAGTTGGCTGTGACTTGGCCAATGTTGAACAATGATGGATATGTCAGCTCCAGTGTCTAAAAGACCTGTAAACTTCTTTTCTTAAATAGATAACTGCTTTTCAGGTTGATCTCGATCAATTTGTTGAAGTCAGTAAGCATGATCTGAAGAACTCAAACCTGCAGCACCTCTAGGGTGAGAGGATAAAACAGAACCAGTGGAACAAAAAGGGAGAAGCAGAAGCTGAGCAATTTTCATATCAGGAGAAATGGTAACATTGTTCTGAGGGGTATGAGCCATTAATTTAATCCCTCCCTTACAATCAGAGTCAATCACTCCTGGAAAAATAAAGAAACTTTTCGTAGTCCTACTATTGTATCCCAAAAGGAGGCCAACTGTATTGTTAGGAAGAGATCCAAATGTGCCAGTAGGAATGACTTGTGAATCCATTTCAGGTGTTAATACGTATCTGGTGGAGGGAAGGAGGTCCAGCGCTGCACTGTCCTTGGTTGCTCTGAACAGTTGGGAGATTGCAGAGGAGCTGCTTGGCCTTGCAGGAGTGGCAGAATTTGTGGTGTGTGATTTAAAATGGAGAAATTTAGAGGGAAAGGGACAGGTTCCAAAGCCTGCATTTTTAAAAGTTGTGACCATACCTTGGATATAAGAAGGTCCTATGTCAGTGCAAATTCTAATGTAATGGGAAAGGTCCCCTTTTTTCCTATAAGGATGGAGAGCACACTGACAAGCTGAAGTAGCATTTTTCATACCCTAGTTGTTTAACAGAATTGGTCCTGTCTCACCATCAACCAGGTGACCAACTGCCTGTAAAAGGCGGGGAGACAAAAATCTTGATAAGATTCATCAGGACCCTATCTAATCTTACTTAATTCTTCAGTTGTAGCACCAGAGGTAGGTCACTTCCTGCAAGCTTGTAATGCCAATTGATTAATTTGTTGGTAGGCTTCAGGAGAATAATTTAATTGAGCTGCCATAAGGGCTTGAGGTCTTTTAAAGAACATCTATGGTGAAAGGGATATTTCATCGCAGATTATATTCTGATTGTTCTACAGCACAATCAGCCTGGTCTCATTTCCACAGAAAGTGATCACCACCTGAAAGACATGCTTTTGCAGTAGACCTCCAATCATTGGGAGGTAGAGCATCTTCAGACAAAGTATCCACTAAGGCAGTGGTTCTCAACTTTCCTAATGCCACGACCTTTTAATACAATTCCTATGGGTTGTGACCCACAGGTTAAGAACCACTGCACTAAAGCAAGAGTGAATGGGGCAATTGCACCATACTGTACACAAGCCTGTTTCAGCTCTTTGAGGGTTTTAAAAGAAAGAGGCTGATGCTGGAGAGTTCAATTGCCTTGTTGATCAACAGTTTCAATAACTAGAAAACAGGAAAAGCCATCTAAAGAATCTGCTTGTATGACTCGGCGCCTGTGGCTCAATGGGCTAAGGCGCCAGCCACATTCACCTGAGCTGGCGGGTTCGAATCTAGCCCAGGCCCGCCAAACAACAATGATGGCTGCAACCAAAAAATGGCCGGGTGTTGTGGCAGGCACCTGTAGTCCCAGCTCCTTGGGAGGCGGAGGCAGGACACTCACTTGAGCGCAGGAATTGGAGGTTGCTGTGAGCTGTGATGCCACAGCACTCTATCCACGGCAACAGCTTGAGGCTCTGTCTCAAAAAACAAACAAACAAACAAACAAACAAAAAGAATCTGCTTGTGCATGAGCTTGATCCAAGGTTAGTTGCAACGGTGACTTGGAAGTCTGCCCTGATATAACAAAAGGGGGTGGTGGTGATAGAAATTTAGAAGGGAGGGGCCAGGTACCAGGCAAAGCAATGCAGGCTGGGGTGGAGGGGAGACGTGAAGTCCAGCCCTAGACAATAGCCAAGAAGGATCAGTGTCTTTATTTGAAACAGAAGGGGAATGCTCTTCATCATACTTTAGTTCCTCATTTTGTAATTTTTATTGAGATTCAGGGGGAGGGGTTTTATCATACTGAGGTCTTTCTGTTGGAGCAGAAGGAGAAATGTTTATCGTCTGAAAAGGAGGATGCATCAGTTCACAATTAGGATCTATACGGTCCCTAACTAGTCCCCAAAGAGCAAAAGTTTCAATAGGAACATTAGAAGGTCCATTGGCTGTATAATAAGAATGCAGTTTCTCCCCTACTCTGTTCCAGGTAGTGGTATTAACAGTACCTTCCTCAGGAAATCCAGAATAAACTTTTTAAATAGAGTGAAGAAACAGTTCTAACTAGGTAACATGAATATGGCAGCCATAGGTTTTTAACATAGACTTAAAGATTAAAATAAAGAGTTCTCGCTCCTTTGAGCCCGACTGTCCATAATTTATTACTCCCCTAAAGTACCCCCAAACACAAATTTACTTATGAACTGCACAGTTCTTTTTTGCTTCTCATGGGAGCTTCCCTCACCTGCGTGCACCTAATATCCCACACTCTGGTCCCTCTTCTGGATGCCACTTTTCCTGAGCCAGTGCAAAGAGCAAACAAACCAGATTGGGAATGGTGGGGAGGGAGAAAAGAAGACACACAAGAGATAAAGATCACATAGAGATAACAGTGATGGGGCAGGGAGGTCTGGCTCAGCTGATGGCTACAGCTAGCACCGAACCTGTGAACAGCTTTATTTATAGTACTCAAACTAGGTTGCTATACTACCAATGTTGCAAATCAGCAGGGAAAACAAATGGGAATATTTTCATTTTCTAAGGTTGAGGGGAAGTAATAGTACATGGGGTAAAGATTAACTTTAACGAGAGAAGGCTATGTGTTTTTAGGCAAAAGATATATAGAAGCTTTATGACTTTTGGCCGAGGGAGCAAGGAGAAAGAACTATTGTTTTAGGAAGGGAGGAGAAGCAGTTTGGGGGTCTTTCCTTGAGCACACCTACTGGGCCGTGAGGGTCTTGTCACCTCACAATCTGCACTCCACACTTGGTAGTGCAGATTCTTTTTTTATGAATATTTTGGGAGTACACACTTTCAGTAGTGCCGATTCTTAAAGTTATGCCGTTTCCACCTAAAAAAAATGTTTTGGTAACTTACACATACATCAATGATTGTAGCTAAGCATGGGTACTAAGAGTAGTTGTATGGACACTTTAATGAGAATATTATCTATATGCCATTGTGGCATTCACAGTTACATAAACTTTAATACACTTTCAATATACTATTACGCATAGGCATTTATCATCATTTTTATATTGAGTCTAAGTCCAAGCATCCTTAATAATTGTATATTACCTTTATATTCCCATTGAATAACAATATATAAACAATCATTTTGAGTAATGCCACTAGATACATTATATTAATTGAAAGAATATGTGCTCCACTGTTTACAGAAGGTTAAGTGGTATCACTATTTAAGTTCACATCTTTGGCAAAATGTCCAATTTATTAAGAACTCTATTGCTTAATTTTTGTTTTGTAATAAAAAATCTATGCATCACTGAGAATGGTCTTTATAATAATGATTATGGCCAACAGGAGCCCACATAGGGGGTGAATGAAAGAGACTGATCAGCTGATCAGATTCAGAATTGTGAGTTCATCATATTATATTTTATAAGCTAAAAGAAAAAACTAGGGAGTTTATGGATTGAATGGAAAGAGACTTGGAAAGTTTGTAATTGTTCTTTGGATTTTTATGTTCAATAAATAAATGAGAATAATTGTGATGTTTAGAAACATTGAATTTATGATAGTCATATATATTACATGGGTCCCTATTTGGTGATGTCTGATTATTTTAAATATGCACAGTACAAGTAAGTCCTGAGAATCATCTGTCTTTACCAGTAGTAGATTAAAATTCTGAGGCATGTTTTGACTTAAGCTTTCTACTGAATTTAGAACCAGATGGGAACTGGGGATTACCTATTACAATTTCACTGAATATATAAGAGGTTTAAAATCTGCTCAGAAGTATTATGAAGTTCCTATAATTTCATGAAGTGACTGACTATGTAAGTGAGGGTTTTCTTACCAAATGAACTGCAGGAATATGGACAAAACACATAAAATATTGGGAGGATGGCGATGGGTTAGCTAAGAACATCAGTTAATGAGGATTTTTTTCAATGATACAAAATGGAGTAATTTGAAGGGTATAAGAAATATCCACGGATCTATAATCAGGCAGTGTATTCTCTCCCTTTAATGTACCACCAGCAAGGAGTTGAGGACAAGAGCAGTAGCCACAATTGTAAACTCAGGCACTGGTGCCTATGATTGCTAGCTGCTTCTGGCAAAACTAGAGGGGAGAGGGTTTCTGGGACTGTGATTGTTATTCTCCCCATTCCATGCATTAAAGAAAATGGGAATTCTGGATAAGAATCCAAAGGCATCCAGGACAACCTGCAGAAATATGTATGAGCAATATATATTCTTACCCAGTGGTAAGAAACATATCCAGAACAAGTATTTTAGAAAGACCTATTTTGTTGAGACTCATATAAATCAGGGACAGATGAGAATAAAAATCTTGAATCCAACTTAATTATCTACCTCTTTGGTTCTCCTCTTGTCCCTCTGCTGGGTATCATCACAAAGAGAGAAACCTATTGTTTTCTATCTCTTTTTCCAAAGTAAAAAAAAAAAAAAAAAAAAGAGTCTATATATAAATTACAGTAACCCCATACCACAAACTGATATTACAAAGGAATCTATATTCATATTCCAAGAAATGTATGTTTGTGTGTATTGATAAGGGAAGAGGCAGAGAGGTAGTAAATTTCTATATTGCTGGATGGTGTCATTTTTTTTTTGCCTCTTTGTATTATTATCCTTATTTCATCATTTTTCATCAAGTTCTATTATAGGACCCCTGAAACTAAATCCCTAGGCTTTGTGATAGTCACTTTGTAATACTCTTCTCTATTTATTACCAAATTTCAACCATTAAATAATGGTGCTGGCAAAATAAAATCCATTATAAATAAAACCACTATGTCAGAATATGATAAAAAACATGAAAAATATAAATTAATATTTTTTTTAATTATAGAGTTTTACAGTTTTAAGAAAATTTTAGAAGTGAGATGCATGAATTAAATTAGAGGAAAAGAGTAATAACATTTATAAATTAGGAAAAACAGTAATATACTTTAGAAATCTAATGAATATTTCATTTTTTATCTATATCCATCTTTGTTACCTACCACTACAAACATGACTATAGATGTCATAACAAATAAACAGAATCATAAAAAAGGGCTAAATCTGGCTGAGAAGAAAGATGTCTATACAGAAAGAGTAAAACTAAAGTCATAATATTGCGCTTGTAGTTGCAGGAGATAAATTTATAGTATGTAATTATATATTTTTGAATGATTACAAGTATGTGATAGGTATTATACATTTTGGATGAAAGTCAAAAAAAGTAAATAGAACCTGAATATGTTTTGAATATAAGTAACAAATCTGGCACCTTGATCAGCTCAATCAAGGTTTAATTCTATTTAGTTTTTACAGTGGCAACAAAACAGGCAAAGATGATTCCAGATCTCTTGACTTCCAGTGTAGTCTCCCTTCCACTACCACAAGTTGCTTTGCTTAACAAAGTTATCATTTATGATAACGTCTTTAAATTAAAATTATAGAATTCTCCATTTATTTTTTAGCAATGCAATCAATATGTGCAAATTGAAAAAGCCAGCTCCTTAACATCTATTTGAAATAATTTTCTTCCCAGGTACATGTTTCATACCAAGAATAATTAATGAATAAAAATATTTATCCTTTCTCATATTGAAACTCTTCTGAGAGTGTAAATTTTCTTGTGTGCTTAACAATATAATTTCTTGGCATACTTGAACAAGAATTGTTCCCAATTTGAATTAAGTACAAGTTTTATTTGGGTATAAATAAATTATGGTCTCTAGAAGCCTTTTCTCTTTATTTTATCTTCATTTGGCTTCTGAAGAATATTGACAGCATCTCTTCCAAGTAGCCAACTGTGTAAATAGAAAAATAACAACATAGGGACATTTCTAGGGATAAAGAATCATTTTTGGAGTTACATAATGATAAAGAGAATATAAAAGAGGTAATTTAGTGTTTGGGGTCCAGGGAGATTTCATAGTGGTCATGAAATATAAGGATGAGGTCATATTACCAACAATTAAACTTCTACAAATTCCTGATAAATATTGGGGTTACTTTGAGATACTCATATACTCATTTCATTTCATTTCATTTCATTCTTCTCATTTGAAATATTAGATTCTCTGGTAGGGCACATAGAAAAAGGATTTTAAGCATTCAAAATACACACATTAACTTTAAAAAAAAATCTATGAAATGTATTAATGGAAATGTGGCATTGTGGAAAGCAACTTAACTGTTTTTATAAGGGATCCCCTAGGATAACTAAGTACTTTAAATTTATGACAATCCTAGACCCTGACTTCATAGTATTTCCAAGGGAGTGTCATTTACATTTTGTTTCTATAAGTCTTTTTGCTACGTTTACGTGAAAGAAGATGCTAAATAACAGACACAAAAGTAAGTGCCAAGATATTTGGCAAGCAGTGGAGACACAAAATTAACAATACCTTCCACTGTCTCTAATATGGTGAGTTACTATAAAATAATGACTTGACCTAAGTAAGTAGATGTTTTAGCACATTTCACCATTCTCTCTCATCTAGGGAAAAACATTTTTATTTAAGTATTTTTTGTTTTTGCCAACATATCACAAACTTTTGCTTTTTGGTATTACAACTCTTCCCTTTTCTTTCTTACAGTAACCATAGCCTCATTCTATTCAAAGATGTATGGAGTACTAAATATAAAATTGCGGGGATAAACATCACACAAGGCAAAAAATAAAATATAACCCCTAGTTTCCCAGTCAAGAATATTGTTACATATTTGGGTGGGATGAAACTAACTTAACTTGTTAAAATGGGAAGAAGTGGGTGAGGAAAATAGATTTGTAAAATATGCATAGTCCAGAAAAGTGTGAATATTGAATTGCCAGTTCAGTTTTTCTCAGAGCTTCAAAGACTGACCTTGTCAACACAAAGGACTTGAAATCATTCCATCTTCCTGAGAAGTAAGCATTTGAACATATCTAATGTTAAAGTGTTTTTGTAAAATCCCAAATTGTATTTCTTATTTGCTCCTTTCTTAAGCAACTGTTTTGGGATTGCATTTCTTCCATGAGTGTATGCTAGCCTGGGTGGCTAGAGAATCACATTGCCAAAAGTTGGACTGTCATATGAAAACCTGATAGAAGATACAGTTTTGTGGTGTTATTCGCTATGTATGTGCCCATTCAGTATGAATAACAAAGGACAAGGGAAATTCTGCTACCAATTGTTACCATTGTGTTTCTCTCACAAGTATTCACTGGGTTTTTTTGAATAACTGGTTTGCCCATCGAAATAGAGAACTGTGACCTTACTTTACAGTTCTTTTCAGGGCATGTCTTTGGGTGTTGTATCTGCAAATATGCATGAATGACTGATCAGTATCTATCCCATCAGCTTACCCTATTAGAGATTTATAACTTGTAAATTGCTTAGCATGTTTTCATTTATGTGAGATACCTACATTGAGAATAGTATGTGGCAAATAATCATACCTGGACTTAAAGAAATGGGTGGTGGAAAATGGGTTCAAAAACTTAGTCTGGGACAGAATTGTCAAGTGAAGAAGCTATAGACTCCACCTTCAAGAAGACCCTTATCTAGTGGAGATAACTGAGAAAAACAACAAGTATAGTGCCATGTATCTATACCAGCAGGGTCAACATCCTGGACAATTGTAAGAAATGCAAAAATCTCAGGCTCTATCCCATACCGACTTAATCAGACTCTGCCATTTTAAAAATATCTGCAGGTGGCTAATTGTACACTGAAGATTGAGAAGCTCTAGTGTAGAAGAATATGGGAAAGGCACCTAGTAGAATCTGGCTGCATGTGAGATGTGAAGTACAACAAAGGGATGCATATGGGAAGTTCTATAAAGAGAAAAATAGACATTGGCAATGACACAGAAGAATTAAAGCACATAGCAAATTCAGAGACCAAGGAGGATTTGAAGTGGCTGTAACACAGGATGCATAGATTAAAATGTATAAAAGCAAACAACTGCAACAGGTGAATGTATAAATAAACAAAGCAACTTCAACAGGGGAATGTACAAATATACCATGGTACAATCCATACAACAGAATAATATTCAGTGATAAAAAAGAATGAGCTATCAAGCCAAACAAAGACGTGGATGAATCTTAGTTGCATATTGTGAAGTGAAAGAAGCAAATATAAAAAGACTAAGTACTGTACAATTTAATTTATATGACATTCTGGAAAAAGCAAAACTATAGAGATAGTAAACAGATTAGCAATTGGTAGGGGTTTGGCAGCTGTTCTTCAGTTATTGTTTTAAACTTCAGATTGGCTTCAGTGGGAAAATTTTAATTCTTCTAGCTTCAACTCTCCTTAACTCATAAAGTCACCCTTATTTCAGCACTCTCTAATCCTAGACATTATCAATAAATAATTAGGCCCTTTCATAAGCATTTGAGCATGACAGACAAAACTGAAATGATACCAATTCCCATTCCCCAACTTCCTCCCTCTCTAATCCCCCCAACCCTTGACTTCTATGTAAAAGAATTTTACCAGGCCAGATGTGCTTCTTCTGGTAATGACCATGTCTTGGTGTAAGAGCTAAATTCAGTACACAGAGGTCCTTTCCAGATTTGGCTCAGCTCTATGTACTAGCTGAGTTCTTATAAAAGAGTTACTTATTCTGTGCAAAACAGAGATAACAAAAGTAGTTGCTTGATGGATTTTTAAAATGAAGCATACATAATTTAACATGTATTTAACATTTAGAGCAGTACCTACCATATATTTAGTACTCAATATATATTAACAAATACCAAAAATCATCAACTCCAATGCCCATACTTAATCCCATTTTGGATTCTCTGAAATTGGGACATATTTTACAATCACTGGCATCTTAGATTCAAAGCATTTGAGCACTGTTCTTCTATTTTTTCTACATATTAGAGAAACCATTTGAAACAGGGAAGAGTCCTATAAACAAGCCAATGCCTGATACGGTTTTAATTTTCTTTCCTCCTTCTCTACTCTTACCAAGGTTACACAATTATTAGATGAGAAATATTCTCAACACAAATCAAAAGTTTTCTCATTGAATGCTCACAACAATCCAATAAGGTCAGATATTTTTACAACCTCATTTCACAGGTAAATAAACCGAGTTTCACAGAGGTCAGCTAATGTGGCCATGGTCACCCAGTGAATAAATTACTGAACCAGAAGCATTCAAACCCAATTAGTCTCTAAAGCTTTTGCTGATTTCACCATATATTCTAGACCTTGAAGCTTTTCATAATTTAACAAAATAGCTTCTTTGAGAGAATTATAAGCATAAATGTCAATTAAACCCAACCCAATAAAGGTTCCATATTACTTTTACAAAACAGAAAATTAAATTCATATTAAATTGAGCTGATTGTTTTCCTTTTTAATTTTTAAATGTTCAATGATCATGAGTACATAAACAATTGTATTTCTTGTAGGTTACATGTCATGTTTCCATACAGACATACCGTGCAAATCAGAATAATTGGGGTATACATTGCTTCAGGCATTTATCTTTTTTTGTGTGTTGAGAACATTCCAGTTCCACTCTTTTAGTTATTTTAAAGTATACCCTAACTTATTGTTGAGTTTAGTCACTTTCTGTGCTATCAAATATTGTTCATTCTATCTAACTGTATTTTTGTATCCATTAACCATCCCTACTTTATCCCCTCTCCCTGCTGCCCATCCCAGCCTCTGGAAACCATAATCCTACTCTCTGACTACATGACATCAATTATTTTAATATTTAACTTCGACATATGAATGAGAACATGCAAGATTTGTCTTTCTGTACTTGGTTTATTTCACTTAAGATAATGTTCTACAGTTCCATCCATGTTGTTGCAAATGGCAGGATTTCATTCTATTTTGTGATTCTATAATATTGCATTGTGTGTATGTATCACAGTTTCTTTATTCATTCGTCTGTTGATGGACATTTAGGTTGATTCCAAATCTCGGCTATTGCAAATAGTGCTGCAATAAACATGACAGTGCACCATACTTCCAATAGCTCAATAGGAAGAAATCAAATAATCCAATTAAAAATGGGTAAAGGATCTGAATAGACATTTATCAAAAGAAAACATACAAATGGTCAACAGATATATGAAAAAATCCTGAACATCATTAGTTATCAGAGAAAGGAGAATCAAAACTGTAATGAGATATCATCTTACCCCAGTTAAAATGGCTTTTATCAAAAAGACAGGGAATAATGAATGCTGGTAAGGATATAGGGAAAGGGGAACCCTCCTACACTGCTGATGGGAATGTAAACCAGTACTACTGTGGAGCTGGTTTGTTTTCTTCTTGAAAGTAGCTGTGGAGCTAAACAATGCTATTTTATTCATTGAGATGTTTTATGCTTCAGCAGCTGAAAATATTAATAGAATTAAAGACTTTAACAGGAGGCTAATGTGAGTGCTCTGAATAGCTATGCGATCAGGTTCTTAGGCTAGGCAGATTTTTATTTTATTAGAGCCTTGTTAATTTGAAATTTATTAGCAGTATTGATTCTACCTGTTATTCTAAGCCTTTGTGTGATGTGAGCTTCATTATCTTGGTTTACTTATGTTTAAAACAGATGAAGGCGGAGATAAACTATTATAATTTTAGTAGACATAAGCATATTATAATACACTTAATATTTATGTTTTTGACTCCTCAAAGTCATATTTTGTGATAATTTACATGAGAGTTTCCTGGACTAAAGTATATATTGATATTTTCTTTGACTATAAAAATGTATTACCAAATAAATAAACACTATAAGAGCATTACAAGGAGAATCTTTAATTTTCTTAAGATATTAATTTGTATCAAGCTTCTTGCTAGTACCATTTATATGTTTATATATGTGTGTGTAAATATATGTGTATATAAATACAAGGGACTAAAACTTTCTAATTGCCCTTTCTTTATTAGCCTCATTAAGTTCAGCACCTGTTAGAATATTTGACTATGTTATTTATTCTTAAAACGTATGTTCCAGTTTTTCCAGAAATCCAGATCTAGTTTGTATAGATAGTAAAGTTTATATTTAATTTTAAGTTTATATTTAATTTTCTCTATTTTTGTACATGATGGCCATCCAATATAATGAGATGAAATGCTCTGAGTACAGCTAAACATCAGGAATAATTGAATACAGAAGTAAGAAAATGGCCACAGAGGTTAACTCTTGTGTAAGGAGTGCACCAGGGTCCCAGGATTTTTAAGACCCCTGAACTCACTAAGCAAATGCCTAATTACCCAATGACTGAGCTAATGAATTCTACTTACAAAGTTAGCACTGTCTAAATATCCTTGGTAGTTTTTACCAAAGGCTTTGTACTGGTTATAAAACACTGTTGAACAAATAAATAATCCACATTTCAAAAGACAATTTTTTTTTTAGATCATAGCTGTGTACAATAATGCATTTGTGAAGTACAATGTGCTGGTTTCATATACAGTTTGAAATACAGCAAGCTAATTAACATTGCCTTTACTGCACTTCCTTAATTATTGTGTTAAGGCATTTGTACTCTATATTTAGTAATTTTACACGTACACTTGTAAAATCCACCATAGGATTGTTTAATGGAAGCTATTTTCCTGATCACAATTATTTAGAATAAATTAAGAGAAGAATAAAATTCCACAAAGTAGCTAAGTTTTTAACCCATAAAATGTTAAAATGCATTGATTTGCATAATTATAGTAAGAAAAAAGAATGACATTTATACACCACTTAATAAATACATTGACAGACTCTTTGATGCCTGAACAGAACTATGCTCAGGAATCACAAACTGAAAATTACATGATTCCTGGTATCAAGGGTTTTAAAATCTAATGAAGACATTAGTGTAGAAAAAGCAACATTGCATTACAATGTGAAAAATTTAATGATGATGATGATGTCAAAATTATAAAGAGGATACAGCAACCAGAACAGTCAGAAAAGTCTTCAGAAAAAAGTGAACACTTAGAATTGGCCCTAGGACTTAGATTTCCTCTGAGAAGGAGGTAGGATGGTTAATGCTGAGAAAACAGGCTAAAAAAAAAACATAGACTGTATTTGATCAAACAGCAGACAAGGCTAACAAATCTACCTTCCTTTCCATTCATACAAAATCTAAAACTCTGAATATCCATACATATATAAATCATGTAATATGATTTATATGTGTGTATGTATGTGTGAATGATATACACACATTCCCATACACATATATATGCATCAGTGTATCTGTACACACACATACCCATACATCTATAAATTAAGACAGATCACCAGTAGATGTGAAAATTTGGAGAAAGCAGAAACATAGAAGATGGGTTTGGATTAACCTATTTTCTAGGAAAGCATGTATTACCCACGTAGACAGGGAAACATAGGAATACAAATAGATCAAAGCCACAAAAATGTACAAAGATAGTAAAAATTTCTGATCCTTAAAAGAGACACTAACTAGAACTTACTAAAAATGAAATAATTTGAATAGTCCAACAACTATTCAAGAAAGTAAACTAGCTGTTTTAAACCTGAAAAACAAGTCTTCAGGACCAGATGATTTTATTAGGGAATTCTACCAAATGTTCAAAAAAGAAAATTATACCAGTTTAAGACAATTCTTCCCAGAAAATAAAAGAGGAAGAACATCTCCATCTTATTATATAAGGCCAGCATTACCTTGAAAGCAAAGTAAGACAAAGAGAATAAAAAACAAAAGCAAAAGTCAAAGACAAGCATCCCCAATGACCACATGTCCAAAATTCCTCAACAGAATATTTGTTAATTATATCCAGCAATACATTTAAAAATATACATCATGACCAAGTGGGGTTTATTCCAGCATGTAAGGCTAGTTCAATATTCAAGAATCAATTAATGTAACCCACATACTAATAAGCTAACAAAAAAATCACATAATAATGTCCTCCAATACAGAAAAATTATTGACAAAATTTAGCACCCATTCATTATATGAAAAACCCAGCCAACTAGGAATAGAAAGTGGTTTTCTCAAGTTGATAAAGAGATCCTACTAAAAAACCTGGCTCGGCACCTGTGACTCAACAACAGGCTAAGGCGCCAGCCACGTACACCTGAGCTTGCAGGTTCAAATCCAGCCTGGGCCCATCAAACAACAATGACAGCTTCAACCAAAAAATGGCTGGTGGAGGCAGGAAACTCGCTTGAGCCCAGGAATTGGAGGTTGCTGTGAGCTGTGATGCCACAGCACCCTATTGAGGGTGACAAAGTAAGACTCTGTCTCTAAAAAAAAAAAAGAAAGAAAAAGTACCAAAAAAATATAATGATCCCATCTGATCACCTTCAGTAATGTTATGGTCAATAGAGGATCTTCTCAAAACTTAAAACAAAAACAATTAAGCTACCTAATAACCTTCCTTTATCATTCATTTCTTTTCAACAGCATCCATGGTACTCATATCCTAATATAGAGCCTTTTCTAGA